>VYZX01026990.1:96225-210038 GCA_013401335.1 Brachypteracias leptosomus
CCTTCAGGTTGAACCATCTGTAGCTGCTTCTGTGGTTAGTGCAGTCTTTAAGACAGTTGAACACTATCTGACCTGCTACTGGCAATTTATTTTTTTTAATAGATATATTCCTAAAGTTTCCTTGTTTCTTTTAATCTCCAGTTGCAATGCTTTCCATAATAAAATATTTTCTTAGTTTGACAAATAGAGCTGTTGGCACAACATAGTTATTAGTAGGAATATATTCATTAGTTTTTCTGTATTGCATAGTGTTTTTCTGCTAGATTACTACTTTTATTGCTTTCCTCTATCATAGTGATGAAGTTTTCATCGCTTCCTCTTTGGTAGACTGGTGATTAAATAGATGGTCCCTTGAAGTTGTGCTTAATGTCTCTGCTGCTGTTCCATATGCCAGGTTCTGTGCAAAACACCCTTGTTAGTGCAAGCCAGGTTAGATGCGTTGCCATGTTATGTGTACATGTTGGCACACAGTTGTGAGCTCACAGTCTGACCTTTTGAGTGGTAAACCATGAAGATTAATAATTACTTTTTTTCTCCTTTTGATCAATCTAGATCTAGAAGGGAAAACTGGATTTGACTGAGATAAATCAAACTTTGAGATTGTTTGCTGTTGAATGTTTATATGTTCTTTATATAGCAGTTGTGGTCTCAGCAAATGTGATTTTGGGAAAATTTTGTTATATCTGGTCATGGGTTTCTCATTCAATTCTTCATTTTATTTCAGTGAGGTGACAATTGTTACTGAATATTGATACTGGAAACTTCAGTGAGCAGTACCATTGGCTTAGTTGCTTCTGTTTTGTTTGGGGATTGGTTCTTTTAAATAATAACTTTACCCTTCATCCAGAAGTCCAGACTTGGAATCCATTAGTTGTTTCACTGCAATCAAACATTCTAATGTTCCACATTCTACTTATGTCCAGTTGTATGCCCATTTCTGGGAAGATTTATGACAGTTAAGCAGATATCTTAATTGTATTGTATTTGTATATTATTGAATCCAGATCATATAACTTCTTAGTTTGTAAGGTTTTTTGTTGTGAGGTTTAGTGGGGTTTTTTGTTTGGTTGTTGTTTTTTTTTTTTCCTGTTAAAAAATTATTTTCCCAGGAAAACTTTTGTCAAGGGCAGCAGTTGTTTTTCATGAGGGTGACCTTGGACAAAGAGAGTTCCGTGACTTCCTTTAGATTACATAACAAATTAGTGACTTGACTGAGGTTGGAGTTCTTTCCTCTAAGTTGCTTGCTCCAAGACCATAGATGTCTACTTCAGCCAGGATTCCAAAGGTCAATACAAATTCAGCTATTCAAACTGTTAGTTGTTTAGGTAGCTATCATTGTAAAATGTTCCTCTTACAGTTTTAGTAAAACTGTTCATAATATTAATACGCTTGGTATATGAATGAGTGAGTTGGGGTTTTCCCCAGGATGCAGCTCTACCCTCGCTGAAGTCTGTGATCAAATTCCTGTTTATTTTGTTCCTCCAAGTTAGCAGTTAACAAATGTAATGCAACTCATTTTAAATTACACTCCTGTGTCACGACTGCCAGTCCACAGGAGTGGTCAGCACCTCTCTTGCCTGCTCTGTAAGCATGGGTCATCACTGTTGTCCATTTGAAGATCTGCTGGTGCAGAGCTGTGTAGTAGTGCTCACTGACTTTGTGGTGGTAAGGGTGAGTTCTGACTGAGGATCAGTCACAGTCATGTCAAAATTAGGCAACTGATTATGTTTTCTGCTGCAACCTTGTCATTTAACAGCCAGCCCTAAAGGTAGCAGAGGAACCTGAAGCTGTGCATTTGATTTACAAGTGGAAAAAGACCTAGCTGAGTCTGAAAGTGTTGTCAGGCTCCAGGCTTTGTTGTCAGGTGGGTCCAGCAGAAAAGAAGGCAATAATGAATATACCACACACTGAACCACTGCTCTGTGTCAGATACTGACTTGCCAGCTGTGGCAGCAAAGGATTGTGTGGTTCTGCATTGTTCCTGCAGCTTGAAGCCACAAGTGTGATACAGCATTTAAGTGTCTCAGTAAAGATTCCTGCTAAGTCCTAAAGTCCTTACTTTAATATGCAGGATAAGGGCAGAGTTTTTATAAATCTCCAGCATAGCCTATAGTCTCATCCAGTAACTACTAATCCACCCAAACCACCACGCAAACACCATTGATTCCTGATTGCTGACTCAGGAACTCTAATCTTTGCAGAAATGACTCCTGCTTTTTCCCTGCAGTGCTGGTCTGACAAGGTTGATCTGCACTGTAGTGCAGTACCTTTTGAAAGTTTAAGAAGGTGTGGGCCCTGTCAAAGTTTAAATCTTCCTCTGCCAAACTCCAGTATTGTATTCTCCATTCCAGACACTCCCTACCAAAACTTCTAAGTCCTCTACAAAACCATATGAAAACAAAATTGGTTGTGTCCTGTATTCACTTGTGGTATGGAGCCAACTCCCTGAAACTCCATGGAAAGGAAGAAAGAAGGGGGCTTGGAAGAGGGTCTTACAACCCAGACACTGTTGCTGACAGGCAAATTGGAGCCTGTCGCTTCTGCCTGTATTAGACAGTAGTGTGGCAAAATATACCAGCCCATGATGCTTTCCAGATTTGTTTTGATTCTGTCAGGTGTAGGGAGGAACCGTGGAGCTGACAGTGGCAAACTATTCCTCAAAACTGCTCCATGGTATGACCAACTCAAACTGCTCATCTGTCGTTAGGGGTCTGAAATGTCCTCTGGCTGTCAGGACGGACTGTTTGCTGTCTTTCTGTGCTTTTCTCCATTTACTATCTGCTTTCATAACTTAGAGAATTATATATCCTCTCACTAACAAATAAAATGGAGTTTGTGTTAAGTTTGTGTATGAGCCTGATGTTTTTACAATTAAGTATTATTTTATTCTCAGGGCTTCCAGAAATATTTGGAAGATTTTGATCCATATTCAATGGTAAGGAGAGAATTCAAATATGTCTCACTGTTTAATATGAAATGTACTGGCAAAAACATATCCTTGATTTTGAGGGCTGGGAGGGGGTGAAGATTCTTGCTTCTTGTTTTGCTGGGGCTTTTGTGTTTGTCTTTTCCATTTATGTTGAAAAGCATATTTCTTACAGGAAAAGATCACTGGTGTTCTGATCTCCCTCTAATGCTATTTTGGAGGAGGGAAAGGTCCCTTTTCTCCCATAAGCTACATAGATCAGCCTAATTATTTTGTATTTCCAAGTGGAAATGACTAATCTTTACATCTTTTCACAGTTTACCCCAGAGCAGATTGTGGGAAAAGACGTACGGCTATTACGAATTAAAAGGGTAAATAGTATATTATGATATTTAAAGAATTTATGTAAGCATTTTATGTACAGTCCCATTTACTGGGAAGAAGGAAAGATTAAGCTTCTATTGATGGCAAAAATTAACAGCTTTTTCTGGACTAAAACTCTTTTTTAATAGGAAGGATCATTAGACCTTGCAGTTGAGGGAGGAATTGATTCTCCGATTGGAAAGATAGTCGTGTCTGCCATCTATGAGGGTGGTGCTGCAGACAAACATGGTGAGTAATGGGGGAATTTGAATGCTGCTGTGAATTGGCTTCTTACACTGGCTGAGAGTTGTTGGCTGACTTCATAGCTATGCCCAGTACAGAGAGGCACACTTAGATTGGCCAGGGCAACCAAGTTCTGTCTCAGCTCGAAGGACAGCTTAGAGAGAGGCTCATGGTTTGAAGGATGCTTAATAATTATGTACGATTTATAAATAGTGTTTATAATTTATCGTTACAGAATATTCAGTAACGTGGCCTGAAAGTGTAGGGCTGTTCTCTTAATAAGGACTCCCCTTTTTCCAGTCTGATATTTAAAAAACAAAACAAAAATAACCAGACACCCATACACAAACAACGAAAACAAACTAACAAATCAAACAAAAAACCCCCAACCAAACCAACCACCACCACTTGATTCTCTGGTGTATTCTGTTGATGAAGGAAAGCAGGATATGGCCTCGATTCTTTCATCATTTCCAAGCAATGACACTTGTAGTACTTCCATGTGAAAAAGCCCTTACCTGACCTTGGCTACACTGCTTAGTTTTGTTCTTAATGCTATTTTCAATAGTCATTTGTTTTGTAAAACACTTTTATATTTGGTACTGCATAAGTATGGGACAGAAAAGACTTACTTTGTTGGTCTTTTCCCCAGGAGGCATAGTTAAAGGGGATGAAATACTTGCTGTAAATGGCAAGATATTACTTGACAGCAGGCTGGCAGAAGCACAGGCAACTCTAGCAAAAGCTTGGAACATGGGTGGGGTAAGTACCCTGGAATATTTCTTTGTTCTACCTTTAATGCTCATATGAGGTATACTTTGCTTTCATGGCATTATCACATAAGCACAAATAAGGTTGCAAACATCAAAAGTAACAGATATGCTGTGTACTACCCAAGTGAGCTGCAATCTGCAGAAGATACTGACTTTTCTGAAAATCATGCATGTAATTTACTGTGAAAATTTGTGGTATTTAGCCCCATGTCAGGACTGATATTTAAACACATGACATTCTGAGTGTTTATAGTATGTTTATCTGTAGAACCTCGCTTTGGTATTGAAAGTGACTTGCAAGCTGACTGGAATTTTATGAGAATATCTTATCTTATCTTTGATTTCTCCATGTACAAGTAACACTGCAGTTCAGCTACAGTGAGTGTTTTCTCAGCAAGAACTGTATTAATTGCGATGATGACCAAGTGCAGGATGATTCTCAGAATAATTATTTTTTAAAGTTTGTTGCAAGACCAGTAGATTTTTCTTTAAAGCAAACAGCTCAATCTTTAAATGTTCTTCCTATAGAGAACTTTAATAGAGATCTTTGTGCTGCACACTTTCCTGATTCTCTGTCTGATACTCCATGTGGTCCACTAACCACCTTTAAAAGCAGGATTTAGCAGCACGTTTGTCTGGGTGTTTCTTTTTCAGGATTGGATTGACTTAGTCATTGCAGCATCACCTCCAAAGGAATATGATGATGAACTGTAAGTGCATAAACTTCTTTTGCTGGGGATTAAGAGTCTAGTAACAACAGTCTGTATAGTTTGCTCTTTTTTATCAGATGTATTTCAACTATTTACTTCTTGTGGTCTAAATAACCTTCTGCATCACATGGTTGCTAATTTGATAGCTATAAGTAGCTATCATGCATTACAGCAGTGGTTCTCAGACTTCTCGAAATGGTGGTTTTCAGAATTGGTTTATGTGACACAGTCATACCTCCCGTTTAAAATTTGAGGATTTTGTGGAAGGTTGGTTTTTTTAGAAATTACTTACTTCAGTCTGGATCATTTACTGGGGTCCAATGGATCATAATTTTGGGAAACAAATGCCTAGAAACATTTTCATCACAACCAGACATCTAGTTCTGGTTTTTTAACTAGATTGCAGTTACTATCCTTGTCTAAGTCAGCCTAAGTGTAAATTTTTTAGCGATTTGAGTGTCTTGGTAATCTGTGTTGTTCAGAGTCCATTTTTAAAAAGTAATCAGTATAGGTGTGAAATAGAAGAATCCATGGCTTTAAGTGTGATAGTGCTATCAAGTTGATACAGTTTGCTTTACTTTGGACAAACAGTTTCAAAAGCAAGACTAATGTTTCCTACCTTGACTGAAGGCAAAGATTTGGAGGTATTCCTACTACCAAGGAAAATGTCAGAGGAAAGTTTTGTTCAAAGTAGAATAGTAGAATATTATTTGCTGTAAATCAATGTAGTTTTACTGGCTAATACCAGCTGAAGATTGCTGTAAAACTGTGTTTAATACATGTGCGTAGACTAACAAGCAAGAAAGTGACTATCACTATTATTTTTGTTTTCATATCCTGTATATTTAGCCCTACTATTCCCTCATCAACAGTCAGTCCCATCACACACAGAAAGGTTTTTGAAGGCAGTGCACCCGTGTACAGACAAGGGTATCTCCTGCAGCTGTAGCCACTGCAGTGTTCCCTCATGGTGAATAGCCAGACCTGGGTTAACATGACTGTCCAGCGTGAGGCTGCCTTATTTTGTCAGCATGTGCCTGCCTCTGCATTGCCTGCCACGCGTGCTTTTGTTCCTGGCATGCCAGAGTGTTCTTTGGGCTTTTGCCATGCCTCTCCTATTAAAATAGAAGTATTTAGTGTCTACTTCATAATGTTCCTTAGAGGTCCTCTGCAGAATTGGTTTATCATCTGCCAGACTATAAAATAAATAGACCCTGCCTGAACAAGTAGGATTAAGCTAATATTTTTTTCCTTATCTGTGGACCACTGCTGTGGCTTTGTGAATTCTTAAGTATATAACTATAAATTACTTCCTTGTTAAGGCTTGTCCAAAGAACAAGTTTCCATTTGTATTATATGGCAGTGTGCCTGTAAGCAAGTATTCATGACTGTTTGATTTTCACTGAAGTTTGTCTGTGTTAGTTTGTCACTCTATGGTGGGTTTGTCCCAAAGTTATCCTGGTGTCACAAACTCAGTTTACTGTGTATGGTTTCTCTGTGCTGTAATTACTGTTAGTACAGTTGTAGATCTCGGGAAGAACCAAAGTAAGATTTCTTGTTGCATGTGGGTATTTGTGGTCTTCTCAATTGTTACTTACAATATAAATCAAAATGACTCAACTGAGACCAGTTATATACAGTTGTGCTTACCAGGAAGATTAAAAAATGCACAACAGCTAACTGTTTTGCTATCTTTTTTTTCTTTTTTTTTTTTTTTTCCTGCAGGACATTTTTTTAAAGAAGTTTACGCTGGAGAAATTAAGTCTTTCCCTGCAGAAACCTGTTACTCTGTATATTAATAAGAAATCAATAACAGTAAATATGAGCAATCAGACTTGTAAGTTAAACTAGGGACTTCATGTTCTTCAGGTAATTTGAGTAATTTCAAATCATTCTATAGACATAGAGCAAGAATTTTTTGCTATATCATTGAGTAGAACTGCCAGTGAGCATAGCTTGATCTGTGAGAACTCCATCTATTTTCTGCTATTGAGGGGGGCCAAATTCTGAGAATTATCTTCCAATTTGCCTGGAAATAGACACACCAAAATGACAAATGAAGATAGAACACAGATGTCTGTTCCCACATGCAACACTTGTGATTACACGTTCACAGGCCCATTTGGGTGCAAAGAGGATTATATTTTTACTCCACACATAGTGATCTTTCCTTGGGGAAATGGGAATGTATATAGGTAATGTCTGTTCTCACTCATATTCTTGTAGCTCTCTTAATGTCCATTTCTGTTGCTCAGTTGTGAGTTGTTTTGAGTATAAAAACCTTACTGGTAGAAGAATAGTAATACCAGGAGTGCTCGAGTTGCAAGGAATAGTTTTGCTGAGGCTTATACAGCATAAAGAATTTTCTCTACCAGCAAAGTAAATAGCTAGCAAGTAGTCCAGATAAAATCATTAAGTATAATCACAGTTATACTACCAAATATTTGTACTGGTCAGAAAAATCACTCCCTCATACTGTCATGGGTGGAAAATTTGGGTGCAATTCACAGTCTGCAGTTATGTACTTTGTTCTCAGTGAGGCTCTATATGTGACTTAACTGTGCAGGAAGTCACGAGGTAACATTTTGCTCTTGATGACTGTATGTTTTCTGTTTAATTCCTCAAGACTATAAAATCTGTACTAACCTGGCTTTAAATTACACCTGTAGACTTAGTAATTTCTTTATATTAACAAGTTAGCTCCTTAGAAATGTCATTGTCTCTCCTCCTTGAATCTGCCATTTTATGTTATGTTTTTCATATTGTGCTTAGATTTTTCTTACCTGGACTAATGAGAGCCACTTTATAGTTCTTTGGTGTTTCAAATTCCCACTGAAGTCTTGTGTTTTCCAGGTTTGGAAACCCTCCTTTCTGTAACACAGAAAAATAAGTTATGTTCCTGAGACCTATGTACTTACATGGAGATGATTAATTATGTTGACTTTCTTCATTTGCAGTATTGTTCCAGTATGCCAATTAATGTGTCTGGCAGGATACATGTGTTAGAATGTTAAAAATTTTAACTCTTACAACTAATTCAAAAATAAAATCGCATTTGCCAAATGGAAGAAGTCTGGTTTCCTCTGTCTCTGGGTTTGTACATCATAGTAATAGTTTATCTGCTAAAGTACACAGATTTCTGAGTTGGTCTTTAGTAACAGACCCATTTACAACAGAATAACATCCTTGTGGAATTCTAAAGAAAATTCACCCTGCACAATAAGGTATTGTCACTCAACTGAGCTGCAGTAATCTTTTACTGAGTTTTTATGGGCAAATCTGGTCACTTGATAGTTGGCAAGCTAATGAATGCAGCTGCACAGGTTTATTTCATGTGCTAGGATTTTGGGTGCACCTACCCATAACTTTAGACTTCTTAACCAACAGACTAATCTAAATGCATCGAGATTAGCACCAGAGGAGGGAAAATTGCAGCAGGATGTACTCCTCCTGCTGCTCTGGTTCCCAGTTCCTACGTACTGCAGCCATCTGGACTGTATGACAATGCAGACAGATGAGTGATGCTCTCAAATGTTCTCTTAAGGGATGCTCTGGTGCTGTGTACCAGCAGATAGAGCACCACAGTAATGAATGTCAGCCTGCAACCAGTGCTTGATTGTGCTAATCACTATCTCAGCACACTAAGAAACAACACAGAAAAATTAAAGGTTAGATATTAGAAATATTTTTACTGGTGTTATTTTTTTCAGACACAAAAGGAGCACAGAGGACTGAGCTGGGAAATCTGTGGGAGTGCCAACAGTTGAGTTGTAGCCTTGCTTCTTAGTCATGAAACTATCTTGCTTCTCCCCATCTACCCTGTTAACTTGATTTGCTTGGATACAGCTTAAAATGCATGAGCGGCGGTTGAGGAAATAGTTACTGTTCATTACTTTGTCTGTATAAGACAGTGTTTAACCTGTGTAAGGGTGGCAGAGTTGCTGGAACCAATGTAAGGAGGTGGTTTTAGAAAAAAAGAAGGCTGACACTTCTGAAATCTTAAAAAGATCTTAAGTCATTAATCAGGTAGATTTATACTTTATTTCTGGCATTCAGTGCCCTGGGACTGGATCATGTCTTTCATTTTCCAGATATCTCAAGGAGTTGGAGAACACCACAAGGAAATACAGTTTTCAAGCTACTACCCTTTCAGTTACTTTAGTGTACTGTGAGCAGAGTGTCCTAGATGTAAATCATTTAAAGAAGTGTGCCCATTTGAGTTGGTACTGCATTGTTTTCTGATGGCTGCAATAGTGACTACGTGTGCCCATGGCTCACCTCTGTTCAGTCAAGCCAGCTGTGAAGAGGTGACAGTAAAGGTACATGGGACTTTCTCTTTTTCAGCCAGTGCTTAGTTTCCTTTGGGAGTGTGGAAACTCTGACCTGATGCACAAAACAGGAAGAAGTCCAAGTACTTCCCTGACAGTATCATGAATGTTTCAAACCACTTTCAACAGAAGATGGTTTTTCATTTTCCATTTGCTGTAATCTCAGAGGGATTATGTCTAGTTTCTCAGAGCTGTTTGTTTGGTTAAGACCACTAAACCCCACTGTCTCTCTCTATGGGATAATAACCCAGAGGAAGAGTTTCTCAGAACTGTTAACAATCATTCTTATTCTCTCAGGAATTCTTGGCCATGTTAGTCACGGCGTTGTCTTCAGCAGACCCTCACAGTTGCTGAACTGGAGCATGAATTGCATTAGAGACTTGTGACTTTGACATCTGCTCTGTGAGCCTCTGCATGCCTGTGTGCAGACAAAAAATGTGAAGCCTTATGGATCAGAACGATGACATGCATTACAGGGTAGGAAGTACCATTGTTTATAACTTGTATGGATATTAGCATAGAGAAGTCTTTGATCTATTTATTACTGCCATTCTGCTACTTAAAGAACTCATAATTTAGCCATTATTTATATCACCAAGGCATCTTTTCAAACTTGAAAGTATTCTTCAAAGAAGTTAAGATTTTTTAAAAATGCTCTATTCAACACATTTATACATATAAGGGAGTCATGTATATGTGTATACACACCAATAAGATTTTAAATCAATTTAATTTGAGTAGCACACATGTACAAATAACCTCAGCAGTTCACAAATGAGAGATAACCTCTGAATATAAATAAGTTGTTAAACCCTCTTATCTTAAAAACAGGACTGAAAACCACGGCTTCCTGACAAAGGGTGTGTATCAGGTTGTAAGGACTTAGGTACACAGGAGCTGATACATACTTTCTGTATGCTTTAGCTGTATGTTGACTTTGATGAAGCAGAGTCAGACTCAGGGTAGCTGCTGTGGAATTTTAGCCACCTTTCACTGAAGAAATGTCCTCCTGGGATCTGTGCTGATGTGAACAAACTGTCCCCTTTACACCATCTAAGAACCAGGTCTAGTGCAGAAAAGCCAGTGTCTTACCTGTGAGGAGCTGACCGTTAGGATTACACGTTAGATGAGTCTAAACTCCCTTATTGTCAACTTACGGTAAGATAATAAGTATTTGATCCTGATACTGAGTTTGTCCTCCAGGGTTTGGGGTTTTTGCCCACCTGCCCATTTTAGATTTTGCCATTGTCCTTATTCTCAGGGGTTTTCTCTTTTATGACCTTCAGAAATTTCTGCAGCAGATTCCAAAATTCCCTCCTTGAAGACTTGGAATCTGAGGAGGCTTCAGGTGGACTGCTCACAAGTCATGCAAACTATTTTCATGGAGATTGATTAGGATGCTTTCTTTCCTTCTTCCTAAGGAAGCAGCAAAAAGTTTGCCTCTGCTGGAATACTGGGGGTCTCTGGAACACTTCTTCCTCTGTTACTAGATCTGCATTTGCTGTGTTACTGGAGGAAACAGACAATAGTGCAACACTTGAGGGCTCAGAGTCTATCTATATTTACAACAAGGTAACTTAGGCTATTTTTGATCTTCACTGAGGGCATGTAAGATGAAAGAGAAAGTGGAGACAAGGGAAAAGCAGTAAGATTTCTTTAGGAAGGAACTTTTTGAAATGTGAAGAATATTCAGCTTTAAGAGGAGCAGATAAGGAAAAAAAAATTTTCTCTGGGCTGTGATGCTGGATGTGAATGATAATGTCCAATGAAGGTGCTAAACTATTGGTGTAATGACCACTGGAAGGAAGTTTTAAGAAATTAATTTGAAGTAGTATGTTGCAGACTGTCAGCTCTTGGATACTTAAGTTTGAATGGATGGTGTTCAACTCGGACCACTTGTCCATGAGAAAGAATGTGGAGTCTGAAGTACTGCAGATAGCTGCTTCATCCAGTGTCACAAAACCTGCTGCATGATTAGCAATGGATATCCCTTACACCTCTGAAAGGTAATTGTGCTTGATAGATACTTCCCACTTAAAAGGTAACCACAGACTAGAGCAAGCAAGGCTCTGATCCAGCAACACGCTTAAGTACATGCTTAAATTTAAGCATATGAGCCAATCCCATTGACATAGGTTGAGTTCAGTGGTACTACTCAGGCTTAAGTACTTTGCTGGATCGGGGCCTGAAGTCAAACTCTGAAGACAAAAGATGCCTTAGCTCTGGAGGTGCTTATTATGAAAAGCTCTTAAAGCTGAAGTTCTAGTATTTATACTGCATTTCAGTTCCTCTTCATTTTCTCAATCTTTAAAGGTTATTCTTCCCACCAGCCTCCACTTCCCATTTTCTTAGCTTGTTCTCTCCTCTTATCTTTTCTCACCATTTCTCTTCCAGACATCAGTAGAACTCATTAGTCTTCAATAGCTATCATAGACTTTGTTTACATGGTGCTTAACAGAAAGTTTGAAAGAGAGAGACTGTGACCCTCCCAACATAAACTAAGATAGAAATCAGACAGCTTTTCTGAGGACACTGACTTTTCTAAGAAATAGGGAAGTGAGAGGGAAAGTTGCTAACAGTTACTCCTTATGTAAAGCTACCTCACCAACACCTCCTGTTTCCCCCCCTCCTTCCCCCCTCCCCAAATTTTTGAAATTATGTTTCTCTGAGTTGTCTTTCTCTTTCCTCTGCCTTTCCCCTAAGCAGTTCTGGACACTTCAGAAAGAGGGGGACTGAGACGCCATGTTCATACTGGCAACAGCTTGAGGCTTTTGAGGGTTAATACCACTTAGCAGAGAGAGCGCAAATAAAACTAGATAGAAAACATTCATTTAGAACCACTGGGCACAGAACTAAGCTCTGATTAAGATCTTGTGACCAATTTCCTTAACAGGGTGAAATAACTTTTCAGGGTTGTCCTTTGAAATTGAGTAGATGATAATTTTTTCAAGTAACAATGGGGTTTTTTGTTACCCTTTCTCCCCCACCCAGCATAAAACCAGAAATTTTGAGAGACTCAGGAACAGTTTTTGATCAGCAGCAATTGCAACAGCAAGGAAGGACACAGGGGTAAAAAAGACGGAGAGATGTATGTTTCCAACCCAAAACATTCTATGATTTTATGTTTCCATTTTGATTATTCACAAAGAATTGTGATGAAGCACATCTTTGAGTGTGAAGTATCAACCTGGCAAGTCAGAAGAAATTGCACGCTGATCTTTAGTGAAAATCAAGCAGCTCCATCTTAGTGCAAAGAAGTGACGTGCATAGCAGGACTCAAAATCTGAAGAGTTCTTCAAGCTGAGTGAGAGAATTCCAGTTCAGAGCAATCACTTACAGCAGGTGTAAAACCATTCATACAGGGATTGCAGCTGTTTAAGAGAATAGAAGGAGCTGAGCTGATTGAGTTCCTGACTCCAGGTTGCTTTTTCTTCACAAAGGTTCACATATCTTATACATCCAGGTATGAGCAAATTTTCTATTTTCAATAAATCAGCATTGTTACAAAGAAGTCAGTGCATGTGGCATGCCGTGGTCTACAAATCATGCACATGATCAAGACACAAATTCCAGATTGAGAGAAGGACAACAGAAAGAAGGGTGTTCTCCAACTCATAAATGTCTCACCAGTGATTTCAGTGTTGACAGGTGGGTACAACATAGTTTATAACATTGCTTTTCTTCATGGAGTAAAGAATTTGATTGCAACAAATCAGTGTTAACACTCATAGGACAGACTAAAACAGAGAGGGTGGGCTTATTTTGTGTTTGGATTGGTCACAGGGAAAAGTTATTTGAGTATATTAAGTTGCCTGGCTTATCTGTAACAATTTGTTCTAGATTGTACTGCTTCAGGGAAGCTCTGTGTGTGTTTTGTTTAAAATATGTTAATGTTCACATTTCTGTATCTCTAGCCAGACAAACAGATGCAGAGACTTTCTTTTTCTGTTATTGAAATACTTCATTAATTACATACCTTCTCAATGATTAAGTTACCCAGTACTGCCTTTTCTAATGGTATGTTTAAATCTCTGTGTACATGAACAGATACATTTAAAATACCATGGTAAATAAATAGAGAAAAGCATCTAGGTTTATAAATGACACAAAGGGACAAAATGCTTTACCCTTCTTTCCACTAGGACAATGCAAGAGGCTTTTATATGAAGCATGTCACCATTTTCTTAGAAAGCAGATTACATGTCAGGATAAAATCTCAGCTGCTCCTTATTATTGATGTAGTCTCTTAATCACGGGGCAGTGACCAGTATAGTCAGCCGTGTTCACAACATTGCCAGCAGTTGTTGCAGAAGCCCTGACCAGTTTCAGGATTTGGAATATGTAGGAAGCAATTTTACTTTTTGTGCCCAGTTTGAGCATGTGCTGAAGATGTATCCCTGGCACATGTGAGAAAATCATCACTTGTCAGTGCTCTCCAGCTGGATGTGGTTGTTCTTGTTGGCTCCACTGCATTGCTGTTACACTGTAGATGAAAAACAGCCAGGAGATGATTGTACGTGAAAAACTTCCACGCCTCACTGCTTGACATCCCCCTTCACATTTGGCTGCTGAAATGCAGACGTGCAGAAAGTTTCCACTAGCTCGTATTGCCTTCTTATCACAGAAGTCAAATATAGTGTGGGGAAATCACTGAGACAGGCTACCTACAACTGTGGGAAACAGAGAAGAATCAAGAATAACTCCATATAGGAGGGTAGATTATAGAGTCTAGGAATTGCACCCTGCATAGGTGGTCCTGACATGTCCACATTGTGGTATCGAGTGGGCAGTGTGTTTGTGCCCACATGTGGCTGCCCCGGTGCCTACTGAGGGGCCATGGACTTAGGCTGAGAAGTGCCTAGGATTGTATTAGAACATCAGTCTCCTACTGAGGAGACTCTGCAGACTATTTCCTACAAACTAATTCATATAAAATAAGGCATTTCTCCTTACTGTGTTCTACAAACTGGTCTTACAGGCTGTTTATTCTAAAAATTACAAAAACCACACAACAACGTTCATTCATATTACTTGTCAGTTCTCATTGCATGATTTTAGCTTTATCAATCACAGTTGTGTGCAACTTTGAAGTTCTTTCATGGTTTTAGCACACAGCAAATTGACTGTTGTGCTTGCAAGTTGAGGTTGTTTTCTTAACTAATGCTGTAGAGTGAAGCAGTGGAACATATGCTGTTACGAAAACATTTGACTTCAAGAAAATAGATGTCTTTTTTATTCAGAATGTCTTCTACAAAAAAATAGTGCTCCTCTTTTAAAAAGAGATGTGCAATACAAAGCATTACCTTTATGTTATCACTAGTTAGCAAAACTCTAATACATATGTTGAAGGGGAGAATTACTTTTGAAGGAAAAGAGATTATTCTCTATAACTGGATAAATGGAAGATAGTCTGGAAAAATTCCCAGGTGGTGAATAAACAAATCAACTACCTACAGCTCTATAGCATGCCTGAACAGAAAACTGTTTTCTATTCTGAAAAGGAAAGATGGTGGCTTCATGTTGCTTCTATTAATCTTTAACAAACAATTAAAATCTTAGTTTTCAGTCTAGTTTCTGGTTTTTGGAAGAGTTCCTAGAAAGGCCAGTGACTTCTAGCTCTGTTATCTTTTAGAAATTAATGCTGGTTATGTATTTATTTGTTAGTGTGTGTGACTCTTGTAGTATAAACAGTCAAAATAATATTTTATATACAAAAGTCCCTATACAAGGCAGTCATCATACCAGCACTTAACTGAATCTGACTAAAATAACATTTGCTGAAGAATACCACACTGGGGCCAGCACGCGAGTTGTTTATTGGCATGAGTTAGTCCTCAGCACTCAACTTATTCTCCTGAGGAAAACACAACACTTGTACTACAAGTACTACACAAGGAGTATTCAAAGTATTAACCATTTAAATGCTGAAAAATAACGTGAGGTACAATGGGATCAGTGAGATCACGCAGAGACTGTACATCTATGTACCAGTAGTCAGGAGTGAATAGAAAGTTGGTCTAGGCCTGATTTTTCAAAAATTACTGCACCTTTGGTTGCTTCAGCATTTCTCAGCTCAGCTTAAAATAATTCCAAGTGTTGAGCACCAACCAAGCTAACTGAAGCTGGGGCAATAAACGATCTTCCAAAATACGGGCTGAATCGGAGCTGTAGGTGGAGTAAATAAGTGGGCAGGAGGGAAAGCAAACCTATTACTGAAAAGCTGGCTCTTCTTTTGGAATGAGAAGTGGATGCCCAGAGGAGAGAGAACTGATGAGTATGACAGTAAACCCTTTGCCCAGTGAGAGCAAGATGCAGAGTACTGTCCCTCAAGGAGGGCACTGTGCCAGGAGAATATTGTCCTTGTTGTGAAGAGTCTTGGTGCAGCAGGGCAGTGGAGCACCAGGTGTATCCTTGGGTCAGGCTAGTAAGGGAAACAGTCTACAGCCCTTCAGTTGGTTCACCATGCCAGGTTTTGCCAGGTATCACCAAATGCATGGGTGTTTGTTGAACACTTTGTAGGAGAGTGAGTGAAGAGAAGGACAAGGTTTTTCCCCAGGTTTCAAGTGCCATGTGGTACCCCAGGTCAGCGCTGCTCCAGCTGTACTGAACTAGGAGTAAAACAGTTTTCTCTGGAGGTGTTTTTTTCCGGAGGTGATTTTCTCCATTTTTTTTTATACTCCATCTTTCCCAATGTGCTTTTGAAAGAGGTTGGGAGTTCCCTCTAATTCATGTGAATTGTTTTTCCTCTCTAAGAGCAGAATTTAATAGGAAGTCAAAAATCATAGATCAGTATATCTTGTTTAGCAAATTCTAAATCACAATTTAGATTTGCTTTATTAGGTTTTTTTCTGATTAACATTTCTTCTTGATACTTGAAGCCATTAACGACTTTAAAATACACAGGAAAGTGAAATTTTCCTGCTTGATGCCTAAAATTTTTTGCCTAACTAATTTTTAACATGGGCTGTGGGTGTTCAGGACTTACAGAAGTCTGGTTTTCTTTTGTACCTGTATTTCTAGATGCAAACGCAAGGAAAAACCTGCAGAGTGATCCACAGGAGTAAACCATGAGTTTTAGGGATAGACTATGTCCCCTGCACAGCACTGCTGGAAAAGAGAAGTCAGTGCAAAGCAGCTGAAGAGGAGCAAGAAACATGACAAAGGTAGAAAGGAAAAATGAAAACTTCCATATAAATGAATTTTCCCATCTGTTAAAAACAATGATCGGGTTTAAATTCTGAAGTGTCAATACTTTATTGCAAATACCAATACTGCCTGCATCCTGTAGACAAACTTAAATTCCAAGGCAAGCTTAAGAAGCAATTTTTCCTTGAATTCAAAATGTTGCCCTTGTCAGTCTGCAATTCGATTTCAAATAACCACAGTGCTTCCAAAAATATTTCCAGTCACCTATTGAATGTGCTGGTGGCTGCCAGGATCTAAACTGGTTTCTCATTTCTAATAGATATGGTGAAATGATGGGAGTAGAGCAGTGACTTCTTGAAATACAGAAATAGATAAGAGTGAGGGAAACAAGATCTAATGAGACTTTTGTGAAAAATTAGGTTGCATTTGCAACATGCAGATAAACAGCTGTCTACCTGTTGGTTTCATGTTGTTCTTTGCCATTTCTGTACTTAAGAGAAGTAATTTTGTTCTGACAAAGCTTCACAAAAATGCAACTTTGAGAAAAAGAAAGTATTTCTCTGTGACCTGTTCCAAAGCCCACTAGACACAAGACTTGCAAAGACAGTCTGAGTAAGTAGATTCAGTCTTTTGATAGCACAGGCAGATACACTTAAGCTTTTCAGAGAAGGATCGAACTCTGTCTTAGAATTATTTTCTGAAGTCACAGAATAGCTCTATCACCATTTGTGAGTGAAAAGGAGGTTGCCATTTGATGCTTTAGTGAGCAAACCCAGTGTTAGTCCAAATTCAGCACTCTCGATTTCATTGTTAGAGCAGGGACAAAATTGTGGTGGTGTTATTGGAAGAGGGAGTTCTTTAAAGAGTTTGTGTGTGTGCGTTTTGCTAAAAATGTTTAGGTTACCAATTTGAGCTTACCAAATGTTTTGATTTCTGCCAGTGTGGGTTTTTGCCAGTATTTCACTTAGTTGATTGTAATCCAGGACTCTTCCCTGTTTAATCCATCACTTTTCTGTTGGGGTTGTCAACATATTTCTGACTCAACTCTAGCTCTGTTGGGTGCACATCTGTTATAGGACCTGGACTGAGATTGTTAATTTTAAACCACCACATTAATTATGTGATATTGGCTGTGTTTGAAAACCATTAAAAAGATACATTTCAAATTCCAAACCATGGAGTCTCCTGATGTGATGCTGTTTGAGAAATATGTTTTTTAAAATATTGTGATTGACAACTTTTAGTAGAGAAAGATGGTCTCAAGGTTCAGAGATTGTGCAGAGGCTGGGGATGTGAGTTCAGTTCATGGATTCCTTTGGAGACTTTGGCAAACTTATTTCTGTGTTTAGTTCTCTGGCCACAGTGAAGGTGATGATGATTCCTCCTCCAAATCTTACCCCATCATTTCAGTCTCTAAACTGTCAATAGTCCTTTGCTGCTACTTGTTCATCTGTAACACAGAGCCCTGGTGCTACGTGGGGCCTCAGGAAATACTAAAATACAAATGATTTTTAAATTAATCTGTATGTAAACTGCACATACTGTTTCTTAAATAACTATTAGGATAGCAGAGATGAGTTTGACCAGAAGCTCAGCCAAATGCTGGGTTCTGTCCAAAGCTTAAAATAATTATAGTCTTTCTAGTGTGGGTGTAACTTTAACATTTGAAAATACATATGCAGAGAATTTGGCTTGAGCTTTGTCTTTTAATTTTTATTAGTAATGACACTGCCATAGCCCCCAAACACCCTATATGGGAAATAATATGTTGCATGCAGAGAATTACTACTTCTTTCCTTGTGACTGACAGCAAGATCAGTAAAGCAGCGTGACAAAAGTAATGTTCAGGCCGACTAGTGGAGCTGTCTCCTAGAAATTGAATGCTCTCTGTTGTGTTGAGCATCCATAGCTTGATCCTTAAAGGAGAATAAGGAAATTTTTCATTTCTGGGGTCATTTCCCTCAGTGGCATTTGGCCAGTTCGTAGCTTTTGAAGAGTTTAAGCCGGGATCTGTGAGCATTATTTGTTTGCATTCCTGTTTGTAGGATGTGACAAGCTGTAAAATGCTCAGCTAAGCAATGGATAAGTGACTGGGAGTGAAAGGAGCTTCATGGTAAAGGTCTGGGCTACAAATCTTCGTGTGGAGTATTTCATGGCTATGGACCAGGGAGATTTGAACTTCAGGCTTTGACTCTGCCTGAGCTGGGAAGTGGGAGCCAGGTGCAGGTTTCTGATGCACATCACGCTTTACTTTGCAGGATCACCCCCAGCATGGAGGTGTTTGATTAGAGGCTTTGTTGGGCTTTGGCTCAGCAGAGCCTGAGACAACAGGGGCTGCAAAGTTTGCTTTCTGGATTACTTTGGTACACGCAGCACTGCTGAGGGAGCGCTGGGGACCCGGTTCGACCCACGGGCCCATTCCCACAGGCTCCAAGAGTCTCGGTGGAGAGAAGAGTGAGGCTTGAACTCATACGGGCGGGGGCGGGCCCGGGGCCGCCGCTTTCCGCAGGTGCGGGCAGAGCTGCTGCCGCGCAGCCCCGCCTGGATGTGCGCGGCGGCGGAGGCTGCGCGCAGGGTCCCGCCATGGCCCTGGCTTTCTGCGGCGACGAGGGGAACTCCACCGCCTACAACGTGGACCACGGCGTGCTCAACAACGGCTGCTTTGTGGACGCGCTCAACGTGGTGCCGCACGTCTTCCTGCTCTTCATCACCTTCCCCATTCTCTTCATCGGTGAGTGCCCGCGGGGCTCCCGCGCCCTGTCCGCCCATGTCGCGTCTTCTGCCCCCTGGCTCTTGCCTTGTCGTGCCCCCGCCCCGCTTTGTCGTGCCGAGGGTTCCCCCCGCTTTCCGTGTCGTTGTGTCGCGTTCTCCCCTCCTCGCCTGGCCCGGCCTTGCCCTCCGTGCTCTCCGTGCCGCGCAGCAGTGCGGGGAGGCTGGAGGCTGCGGAGGGTGCCGGGACGCGGTGCAAGCCCCGGGATGCTCCGGGGAGCGCCTTTCCCGGGGCTGCCCCCGCCCCGCCCTGTCCTCGGGCGTCTCTCCGCTCCCGGCAGCCGTGCCCGTTCCCCTCGATCGGGGTTTTCCGAGGGGACAACCTGCGGGGCTAACCTGCGGGGCTAACCCCTTGCGCTGGGGAGCGATGGAAGCTGGAGGAGGCTGCAGGATTTGCCTGCAGGTTTTGCCCAGCGGCGCAGGAAGCAGAAATAAACCTGCTATTAAAAATCAGAAAACCCGGCAAGTAAGTCTCACATTATTAAATAATACTCCTTGGCAATCAGTGAAGAGTTCCAGCAGCCGGACAGCCCCTCCTCATCACTGGGAATGGCTGGGAGGGCTGCCCGGCTGCTGGAACTCTTGCCCGTATCTGCAGCGGGTATTATTTGATAACATAAAACTGGGGTTACCAGTAGGTGGCCCGCTGGTTTAAAACATGCTGCTGTCACTCCTTTGAGTGCCGTCCTGCCCAGAGTGATGTGTCCTCCAGACAGCCATGGCACCTGCCGCGGGTTAACACTCTCTTCTGTGGATCAGCAAAGGTCCGGTGCTGAAATAACAGCACAACTGTTAAAACGGGGTCAGCTGAAGAACTGCTTCGGATAATCTGTTTATCTGCCTTTCCTCAGTATTGCTAATTTTTATCTAGGTCAAGAGAATGAGTTCCTTAAAAATAAATTGGAAGATAAGGTGTAAATTCTTTACTTAAATGTATTGGAAGTGAAGAAAAAATAGCATATGTATTGCGGTGTTTGTGCATATTTGTCAAAATGTTCATTTGTTCTTCATTTAAACTGTTAATACATTTGAAAAATGTTTAATGCATGTAATTACTTGATAGTAAGATGTTAAAAGTGTAGGAATTTAAGACTGTCCTGTGTAGTTGATTTTATTGCACATGAAGTGAAGCAATGAGAACACAATTGTGAAAATATTCAAATACGTGTAAGTCTAACAACACAGTTGTCAACTTCAATGTGCTAGTTTGTTAGGTCTATGCTTTTCTGCATGCAGGAGCTTTGTATGTCACTCTTGTTGTTAAGGAA
Source organism: Brachypteracias leptosomus (assembly GCA_013401335.1). Lineage (NCBI taxonomy): Eukaryota > Metazoa > Chordata > Aves > Coraciiformes > Brachypteraciidae > Brachypteracias > Brachypteracias leptosomus. Next base: position 116,752 of record VYZX01026990.1, read on the forward strand.
GCTCTTAATAATTTTCTTTTTAGGGTGGGGGAGTCAGAGTTCCAAAGTACATATACATCACAGCACATGGCTTCATTTTCCTGGCCACAATTTGCGCTGGATACTGACTTTTATCCTCTTGTTTGTGCTGGTGTGTGAAATTGCAGAGGGCATAGTGTCTGATGGGTAAGTGTGTGCCTACCTTCTGATAGCACTGAATATGTTGAAGGTTTCAGGGTAGGTATTTTCTCCCTGTCTAAATTCTCATCTAGACCTTGTGGTTATGAACATGTCAGTGGGTTAATCACCAAGAATACAGATGACCTTGTATCAGAAATTCCACAGACCCTGCCAAGTTGTGTACACTTGCACAACTGACCTTAATCATTTTTAGTTCAGCGTAATGATACTATCTTTCCAAAGAGTCATCATAGCTAAAGCCTAACAATTCGAGCAGATGGTGACATTTTCATGACATGTTTTATGTCCAAAGACCCAGTCCCACAGCCCTTATTGCCATGTGCACAGTAGGTCATACCATTCCCCCACAAACCGGGTTCTGCTCACCTCAATAAAAAGAGTGGATCTGCTGGGCCTTGTCTTGCACCCCAAGAGTTCCTCCTGATGATTGTGCAGTACATCTGATCTGTTACCTTGAGCAGAGCAGCTCGCATTAGATGAGCATGATCCATCATCCATTATTCAACTCAGGATGTCCTTAAACAGTAATCTGTGGGGGAAAATTATCCAAAATGAAGTGAGTGGTACAGGAAAGTGACTTATGGAAAAAAAGCGTAACAGTGACTATGATCATCTTCCTCTAAAGAAAGGTCTGATTTTCGTAACTATTACGAATTTGCAACCCAAGGGTTATACCTTGTTAAACAGAACAAAACCCCTCTGTTCAGCCATCTATATCCCAACTATCCACCAACCAGTGTGAAAGACACTGCAGTATTCTGCTTGAGAAGCTGATGTCATCATTATTATTATAACTTCTCTTAAACATATATAAATAGGATGCCTCTCAGTGCCAGTTTTTTTTAAAAGGAATTTTTCTCGTGCTTATTCAGAGTTATCAGGGTGTGGGATGCTCAGAGCAAAATCTGCTTTGAGTTTTCTGGTTAATTTTACTCTTTAGCAATCCCTCTCATTATGTTTATTTGCAATTTATCTTGACTCAGAATGCTGCTGTTAAGTAATGAATGTCACCTGATGAGAATGAGAGCTCCTGGCAATGCTGGGGGAGTGCCAACCCACAGCCGTGCCTCCCGAGCACCCAGCAATCTAGTGAGCACCCCAGGGAATAAAAGCAGATTTTGAGACTCATCAGCTTTCTAAGACCAAAATGGATCATGTTGGTACGTCCTTTCACAGCAATTGGGTGCCAGAGGCTTTGTCACCTCAGCAATAGATGCAGCCATTGGAGATCTGGTTATATAGGGGAATTCCAGCAACTTCTGTCTGTGAAATAAATACATTTTAAAACAACCTCCCACTCCTGCAGTGTTACCTACTAAAGCTCAGGCTGTCTGAAGAAATCTGTTCAAGTTGCTTTTTTCTCTTTGCTGAGAAGTCAGCCCTGATGTACCAAAACCCCTGGCATTGCCAGGAATCCAGAGATTGGAGAATCTTTTCTCATTTTGCTGTGCGCACATAGAACTCATTGTCAACAAGAGGAGTTCAGTGTTTATGATACAGGTTGTCAGCATGGCTCCAGCCAGCTCTGCAGAGTCCCATGTGAGGAGAGCTTTCCTTTCCTAGTACAGATGGAGGAAGTGGTTCTCCTGAGCTCCTACAGATCTTTTAAACATTTGGGATGTTCTGCTATCAGATGTGTGATGTCCTGTGATGGTCGCCAGCTCCCTGAGAGCACAGCCTCTTTTGGCTCTCCAGGCCACGCAAAGGTAGCTTTTACAGCAGCAAGGACAAATCCAGAGATGCTAACTTATATTCCATGAGATTCAGAGGACAAGGTGTGAATTTCCCTGAGTGTTTGTGTCCTGAAGACTTCCTATTGGTGCCTTTTCTCCTGGAGCTGGTTGAGAGACAGAGGAAATTATACCACTTAACAGCACAGGACACTCCCATTACTTTTGTAAAAGAAAAGGAGAGGAGAAGAAGATGGCAAGTAGGAGGAAAGGGGGAAAATGTGGTTCTACCCACCTCTGCACAAACAAATAACATTAGCCAACAGTTCCCGTATGCCCAAAAGGCTGCAGCTGGCAGGAGCCCCTCTACTGCTACCTGAAGCAAAGCGTCAGGAGAGTTTTGCTTTATAGGGCAAGACTTGAGGGTCTGTGATTCTGTTGTAGGTTTTATTTGTTGGCTCACAGTCACTGAAAACAGAATCACTGAAAACAGAATCACTGTAAGGAATTCTCATGCTATTGTGCTGTTCCTTCTCCCAAACTGGGAAAAGGAAATGAAGCATTTCCACAAAATGTTTCTGTAGGAAATCTTGAACTGTGCTGTCAGTTGGTCTTATCTACACATTTTGATGGACAGCTCCCAAACTAGTTTAGTTTAAATTAACTTTTCTCATTTTGGAGCTGAGCTGCTTATCCTAATTTAAACAACATTCCAATTTATTTCAGGAGGAAATAGGAATACACACATTTCATTTTCAGCACAGGGGAGGAATTCGAAATCCAACTATGTGGTTTAGGAGCATAAGTGCAATTGAAAATCAGAGAGCTTTACATCCATAACTCATTCTAGAAAATCTTACGTCAGGGCTGGGTAGAGGATACAATTAATAAATGAAAAGGGAAACATTTAAATAGCCAAGAGGGTTTGATTTTAATGGATGTTCACTTTTTCCTTTTGAAGGGTTTCAGAGTCTCGCCATTTACACCTGTACATGCCAGCTGGGATGGCGTTCCTGGCAGCCATCACATCAGTTGTCTATTACCATAACATCGAAACGTCCAATTTCCCAAAGCTGTTGATTGGTAAGTCTCTGAGGTGTGACTTTTTGAATGGAAAATGCTATGTTTAAAACTACCTAGTGTGCTATCTATTTTCTGCAGATTGTAAATAAACAGTAACTAGCTATGGAATATCCATCTCTGCTGACAATCATGTGGCTAGTGATGTGTTCTCTGCTGTTTAAAGGGATTGCCAACTGTGGATTGTCTACGTGTTTAGTCATCCTGTTAGCTGTTGTTTCTTTGGTGGTCCTGGCTGATCACATTTTGGTTGGGCTGTATTAATGGATCCTGCTATGGCTTCTGTCATTGTAGCTCTGTGTATCAAAGATCCACTCTAGTTTTTGCCAGGTGGTAAAAAGTCAGCAACAACTGGATTTGGGAAAGCTTTTAAATAGTGAAGATTATTTTGAACTGCATGTTGTGGTAGGCGAGCATCTTCTTCTGCAGAAAGAGCCTATAGCTCCTATAAAGAAGAAAGAAGTCATTCCTCTTCAAAAGCTTCAGATTTCTATCCAGGCTTGACAACCTTTATGTCTTCTCATTTGGGACTGCTTTTCCTCTTGTACCCTTCTTTTATATAGGTTCTTTTCTGTCATTTATGACCTGTGGGGTCATTTAGTTACTTTTTAGTAAGTCAACACAGCCTATTTAATGCCTTCTCAGTCACTTGTGGAAAGCAAGCAGTCATTTTCTTGTTTTGGTTTGTTTTGGTTTATTTATTTCAGATGTATAATGCAGTGTTTAATAATTGAGCATCACTACCATGCTCCTGCTGTTAAGTCATTGGGAAGGGTAGCACAAATGTAGAGCTGGTAGTTGATTGCCCGTTTTTGCATAATGTTTTCTCTGTAGAAATTTCTATTTTATGATAATTTTTTCAGTATTTAGAGCACTGGTGCTGGGTAAGCTCTGGACAATACTTGAATCATAAACAGTTATACCAATGAATACCAACAGTTAACTGTTATTAATACTAAAGTTAATAATTATGAATTTTTATTTTGCAAGAATTTCCAAGAAATAGACAAATCTAATCTTAATAGCCAACTCTTGGGCAAAAAGGAAAATCAGACTGCCACAGTCCTTCCCACTTAGTTGAGCTGATTTGAATTTTAATCCAAAGTCTTCACAAACTGATGGTCTTTATTTTTGAGTTTGTTTTTCTTTTCTTTGTCCTGTGTTTGTGAGAGAACGTAAGACAGATGTTTCTGGAAGTCTCCATCCTTTATTCTTGACTGCACAAATTTATTGTTGTCTACCTGTGGGCACTGTCATCTTTCAACGTTAATTGCAACTACTGTGCATTGACATCTGGGACTAGGTGATGACAACTTTATGCAAATTAGCCCATTTTTTTCTGGGCTATCATTTTCTCCTGACAGCTAAAAGATACCTCTGCTCGGCTGTCAACCCACTAGAGTGCAGTGTGGCCATGAAGCAGTTTTCTTTTAGAGCCTAATACGAACGAGGTAAATGGGATCCATGAGGAAAAGCTTAAATTGGTGATAAACTTTTTTCTAAGTGTATGAGAAAGGAAACTGAAAGAGGCTTCTTCACTGGTAAAATGTTGTAGAGGAGATCTAATATTACACACAGAGAGTAGATGATCTGATGTGGGATCTTCTGCTACTTCTGAGCATCAGTGAAGTTCCAGCTTAGTGCAGGGCATCATCTGCCACAGCTGCAGGATCAATGCCTACGCTTGCCAAGGGTTGGTAGCTGTATAAAGCAAAGGCTAATGGAGCCTTACTCAAAATTTAGAAAATCCAGTGGAGAAGCTCTCGCTGATGAAGTGCAGAAGACCCTTAAAGGTGTGCTCATTAATTCTGAACAGGGTAAAATTTTACAATCCTGTGAAACTTTGAGATGTTTTCTTTTTTAAATATCTTTTTCACTCTTTACCTTAAAGAAACCAAGTCCATCATGAAAAAGCAAGAGACAGATACTATAACAGATCTAGGGATTAGCACATTCCTTTGGGGTATGCCCGACAAGGACACAAAGTTCCTGTACTGATCCTGCCTGTCAGCTTTATGCCCAAGCTGTTGGCTGCTTTGAAGTAGTCACTATCTCTTACAAAAAAAAAAGTTGACAAGATTTGGAATATTTATTTTCTGAAGCTAATGATTGGGTCCCAGGTCCCAGATGAGTGTCCAGACTATTGGAACACTTTGATCTGGTCTTAATCTGGTTTTCTCTGTGTGGTTTTGACCTGTAATTCTATTTCAACAAGCTCAGCTTTTCCAGTGCAGTGCTGTTTACCAGGAGACTCTCGTAATAGTGCTCATTTTGGTGCTCTTTGCACGCTGTTGCAGAATGGGTGTGTCCAGTTTAGCAGGACACATTTTAGAAGTTTTCATAATGAATTCGAAAATCTACTAGCTTTCTTGATATTCAAAATATGTGATTGAATGGTAGAATCTGATTGCACTATTTTTCAAGTTAGTTTTTGTTTTATACATCAATAAACCTGAGGAATTAAACAGTAGGGAAAAAAAAGAAACAAAAATAGGATTTTGAATTTTTAATCTGAAAGTTGTAGTAGTATGGGAAAACATGATTTTTTTTTTTTACTTAATAAAATTGTCTTGTTAACCAGTTGTAATTATAGGAGTGCTTTACCATTCTTGACAGTAATTGAGGGGAATGAGTTCAATTTTCCCTCAAGCCAAATTCATAACAGCCTTGTAGCATTAACCATATTTGAAGAGCATCATTCACAGCCACCTTCACTTGTGGGGCACCTCCCTCCCTCAAGCTCACCATGCAGGTCCATGCTTACAACCAATGGAAATTTCGTTCAGCAGATTCACTTTGTGAAACTTCCCAAATATCACTAAATCTAATGGGAAAGGAATTTAGAACTAGTATTACCTTAGTATTTTCATCTTCATAGAGTTGAATTAGGCTTCTGTTTTGACGAGAGAAAGACTACTCTCTGGTTTTATATGTTTTTGTTGCATTCTTTCTGAATGGATATTTACTCCTGCTATTGTACATTTTTTTACAACTGTGGAGCTGATTAACTTTTCTTTTTCCCGTACAGCACTGCTGTTCTACTGGACTTTAGCTTTCATAACTAAAACCATCAAATTTGTAAAGTTCTGTGATAATGGGGTTGGATTTTCTCAGCTTCGGTTTTGCCTCACAGGACTCCTGGTGGTTCTGTATGGAATGCTACTAGTTGTAGAAATCAATGTCATCAGGGTGAGGGTAAGTTCATATCATAAAAGTCTCCTTCTGTGTTTTTTGTTGGTTTGTTTTAGGGTTTTTTTAATTTCCCTTTCTGAGTATTTAGTGTGAAGTGATTTTCTAAAGGAGAGAGAAAAATCCAGTTAGAAATAGAAAAGTATTTGAGAATCAAAGGTTCATACAATGTTACTAGGCCAGATAAATCCGTAGTTTGAAAAAATGCCAGACTCTATTGTAGTTAAATTAATTTCATCTGTTCAAGTTTGTTTTAAAAATGTCTATTATGATTCACAGTTTCAGTCATCAGAAACAAGTGTTGTCTGGGTGAAAGGAGTTGCCTGCTCTCTCAAAGAATATCTTAGACATGAGTAACATCTCTTTTTTCCAGGAGACAATCACAGGAGGTGATTTACTGGGAGAACTGGGGTTGACTTGTTTGACTGTCAGTCCCAACTGTACCTTCTCCCTTCCTTCCACTGTTCCCTTTGTTCCTCTAGATGGCCTTTCCCAACCCCATCACTGCTTTTTTGGGGGATCTGTGAATTATTTGTCCAGCTATGGTTAGAGAAAAGATAGCAGTGAAGCATATCCAGAAGTCCTAATAAGATTAGTAGGATATTTAGGTACAGTCATGAGTAGAGATTGAATGGATACATGATTGAGTACTTCTCAGAAAGAAAAGGTGTGGTTTTGAGAGGCTTGGCTTTTCATTCCCAAAAATAAGCAATGTCTGAAATACTTTTATCATGACAACAGGAAATCACCAGCAGTCTGCCCTCGCTCTTTCAGCATTTAGCCAAGGAGAACACTTGTGAGTGCCACATGTGCTCTCTAGTTCAGTGCTTTCCCATTGCTGTTCAGGACAGCACGGGTAGCTCCATGTTCTGAGCTAAGTAAATGCGGGGCAGTGTGGTCTGGAAGATGAATCACTGTGGTAGCCTCAGGGCTGGGCCTGAGCTGATATGGCCCATGTTTCATTGTCTGGAAAAAGCAAGAGGGGGGGGGGCTGAAATGTTGTGGGTTTTTCTACAAATATGCAAATTTGTACCCCATACACAAAGTAATAGTGAGTGTTTATTTCTAGACTGGATGCCTCTGATTGTCTTCAGTACCGGAGGAAATTGGATTGCTGTGTTGGCTGAACTTGAATGCCAAGGTTCCTTGAGCACTTCTGAGAAAGCGAGACTGATTCATTGATTATCTGCAGTGTTCTTTATCTCTTATCTATTCTTTGTGGACTTTTATTTTCTATGCACTAAGGTGTGATTCTTCTGGTATTTTTTTCTGAATTTCAGAGGTATGTCTTCTTTAAAACTCCTAAAGAAGTTAAACCTCCTGAGGATCTCCAAGACCTTGGTGTTCGATTTTTGCAGCCATTTGTGAATCTCTTGTCCAAAGGAACGTACTGGTGGATGAATACATTCATCAAGACAGCCCATAAGAAACCAATAGACTTGAAAACCATAGGCAAGCTTCCCATCGCTATGCGAGCTCTGACCAATTACATTCGCCTTAATGAGGCCTTTGAAGCACAGAAGGTATGCAAAGCATGGAGTTATGCTTGTGTTTTTAATTACCTTTTGTGCTATAAGCATGATATAAAATCATGTAAACAGATATGATACAAATGAAGTATCCATTAGCATAGCTTTACACATACAGAGAGATCACATACCTGGTTGAATCTCCTACAAATAATGAAATTTCTCTACCTAAACATGCCTGTCAGACACATTACTGGTTACATGCATGTAAAATCCATATGGCCTCTATTTTGGTGTGGAAAGTAATTATGGACTGTATTCACTGAACAGCATTATCGTTCTTCCTAGTAATTATCCAGTTACAGACTCAATGAGTACTTGCAGTACTGTTTTTTACCATGTTGTTTCAGTTACAGCTTGTCCATAGGAGAATTCAGGGCTGAAACTACCTGAGCTCAAACTCTGTTTGACTCCCTGGTGGGAGCTGAGTGTACTCAGGATTTTAAGAGAAATCTTTTGCATCCTGTCTAAAAAAAAGTGTAGGTTTCCAGTCTCTGTTTTGACAGGAAAACAAAAACTGTCAGTTCACTCCCTCTTTTTTTCTTTCTCATGAAGCAAGCCACAAACAACACACTTATTTGATCCCTGTTAAGGGTAGGAAAGAAATCATGGTTCTTTTTGTGAAGCCAAGGAAAGTACAAATTAATGCTTTGTTCTGACTCTATAAAAACAACTGAAACAGTAATTGTAGTTCCTGTGCTTTTCTAGCTCAAAGATTGCAATTGGTTGTCAATGAATTAAAGCAGGGATAAAAATATCCATAATTTGTCGACCTGAAGTTAATGTATAACATAATCCTTACTAATTTTTTTATCTGGTCCTGAACAGAACAAGAGGTCATCATCTCCGCAAGGCTCCAGGTCTATTTGGCGGGCTCTCTGCTGTGCCTTTGGAAGACCCCTACTTCTCAGTAGCACGTTCCGGATTCTGGCTGACTTGCTCGGGTTCATGGGCCCGCTCTGCATCTCTGGGATTGTTCACAACGTTGGAAAAGGAAATAACACCATCCGCCCACAGGTACTGTCTGAATATCATAAAAATAGAGGAGTCAAAAAAGTGATGCTATGACTATGTGTTATTTGGCCTCAGGAGAGAAAGTGACTCTGCAGTGTATTAGTGAGCGCTGGAAATGGGGGGGGGGGGGATGCTGCCTGTGAGCCACTCTGGTGCCTTGCTGGGGAGCAAAACGTGTTCTGGAAAATAACCTCATTCCAGATAATGGTGAGGCATATCCAGAACCCCACTAGTATCATGAGGATTTTAGGTCTAGTCATGAGTAGAGATTGAATCAGGTATGTTACTGAGTGCTTTTCAGAAAGGAAAAATGTTGACTTTACTAGGCTTTGCTTTTCATTTCAAAAAAGAGTGATATCTAAGAGGATTAAAGCAAGCTTTTGTCATCACAATAAAATGCCAAGTAATTTAACCATGACGAAGAATTTCCACTTATGTCTTTGGGAAGGTTGGTTTTGAAAGATCAATTGAAACGTACTTTTAAAGGATGCGACTTAAATGAAAACTTCCCAAGTAGAAACAGACATACTTCTTGATTAACTTGGGGAAAAAAAAAAAAAAGACAGACTCAGGAAGCATCTTCTCCTGATAAGGTGAGGTCATCCAGGCTGGATTTCTATGAGAAAGATCTGTTTATTTCTGCAGCTCACTCTTGTTTGATGTAAGACTTTAATTTCCCAAGTCTGTTGACACTAATGGAAATATACCCATTAACTCAAGTACACTTTGGATTAGGTCCACTGTAAATATTGAAATACATCAGGTGTGTTGCAGAAAATTTAACAAAGGCATCAAGCTAAAATTAATTGTTTATCTATTTTGCAACCATTATCCTAATATTTGGAAACTTTGATACAGGAAGTAGATTCAATGGAGATTAAAGCAGGAAATGAAAAAATAAGGCTATAGGGCTGTGTTGCTGCAAAGTACTTGGGAAGCTGTTGAGCTCTGCTTCTTGATAATTTGTTTGGAGCACTGCTTCTGCTGAAATGATGCCAAATCACAATTTATGGATTATCCTGTTTAACTTTCCAACTGAAGCATCAGCTAGCATTTCTCTGTGAGAAAGCTCAGGTCTGGTCCAGATGGGCCCTAAACAGAGCCTCACCCAGCCTTGACATCCTCACTGTCTCTAGCTAAAGCCGGAGCCTCATTGTTGTTGTCATTTCCACCATTTGGGGCTCACATAACAGCAATATTTGCTGATGGTGATGACGGTTCATGAGTGACACTTAAGGGTGTATTTTACCTTTGCTAAAAGGTCTCCCAAGAGTCTTTTCCTTCTGTCTTGACCCAGTTTATACATAGTGTTTTTCTTTTAGGAGGCTAATTGCCTTTACATTTAAAATTGCTTTTGCTGGATTAAGTTAAACCTCTGAAATGTATGAAGGCCATCTGTAAATGGACAGCTCCCATGTTTAGGCACATACTGAACCAACTGGGCCTACTTGGGGAAAAAATACACCAGCTCTGTTGCTAGCAGTGTTATATCCTTACTAAGAGAGCTTTGCCATAGTAATTGCTCCTGAGAGCCACATAGGTGTGAGAAACAAGCCTCCTAAAACGCTGCCTCATAAAGGCAAAGATAAGTTGGGGGAAACGTTGTTGGGGTGTGATGTGCTGCTGAGTTTGAGGGTGTTGGAAAGAATTGCCACACAGTGGGACAGAATCAGACAAGCAAAATAAGCTGGGAATACAGTGGAGAGCATCTTTTACCCATCCCTTAAAGTGACATTTCTTCATTTTGAATAGTTTAGATAGAGGACATGTTGACATGAGTCAACTGTAACTTCCAAACAGCAATTCTGTTTGTGAAACTGAAGGCAAAGAGATGAATCCTAAGATAGGCTCTTTGCTCTGTTCTTCAAGCCCCTTGTGACAGATACAAACTGCCGTGGAGCTGGAGCTCTGAGATCCCATTGGTGTCACGGGCAGCATTAACTGCTTTGGTTAGTGCCACCGTCAGAGCACGACAGCATCTTAAATTCTGTCACGCTCTTCATGTTTATTTATAACTCCAGTATCAATATTTATGGCCACCCTAGAACATTCCTCTGACATGAATTTCTCCAAGTGTTAATCATTTCACACCGAAGAAGAGACTGACAGAATGATAACCTTTGTAGTTTGCTGGTAGCATCTTCCACATTGCAATGTTAGGGCAAGCAGTTCCAGGGTTAGGAATATCTGCTGACTTAACACATTTAAATGATACACCAAACGTACTTATTTAAAATAAGTTTAGCCACTGTATTAACTTGTCCTGTTATATATAACTTGTCCTTTCTATAAGCAGTTAACTGCAAGGTACGGGTCAGATCTAATAACATGCACAGACAATGAGAGTTTATGAAATATGGTTTATTAAGTGTTATAGGAGTCTTGAAAATGGAAGTGGCAAAGAAACTATGTAGGCAAGAAGAAATGTGCTGAGAAAGGAATTCAGCAGGAGTGTAAATGGCAAGAAGCCCTCTGAGAAGGAATGGAAAGAAACCTCTTCCTAATTTTGCCTTTGATTTCTGGCTTAGGCTGCCGTTAAAGTTTTGAAGGAATTGAGAGGGGAGAAAGAGGAAGGCAGAGCCATCTTAGCCTCAGGCAGCTTCCCGAGCTGAGCCAGCCTCTCAACTGACCAAAGGTGTCTGCTTGTTAAACATAATCAAACCAAAGCGCTGATTCCCCAGTAAGCTGTAGACATGCTTCAAAATGTCATTTTGGTGGTCCCATGAACTTGTTGGGAGGTAATGACTCAATGAAAATGCTGAACAAGGTGCAAACCAAAATAAAGTGCATAGTTCCAGGAGCTGGAAGGATGTGGTTTGGGGAAGTTGTGAAGGTCATTTTAGTGTTCAGTAACCAGAGATGCTAAAAGCAGACTAGTTAATGTCCTTTCAGAGGAGAGTCCTGTCTGACAATGGGCAGTGCACATCTTTACCAAATGACCATATGGAGTTAATCAAAGTGTCCGAGAGATTTGGAAGGATATCAGAAATCTATAAATGTCATTCTACATTTAAATAAAGCTTACTGAGTTGGCACATTATATGACTCTTTCCTTGAATTGATAAACTGAGCTTTTAGGTAAAGTTGGGAGCACTTTCAAAGTAATAAACTGTGGTTATCTCTGCTTATTAATTATGCAAAGCTAGTAATTAAATTGCCATTACACCTGATTTCTAACTTTCTTTTTTTTATAGACTAAAATTCTTGGTGTTTTCTTTATTTCATCGCAAGAGTTCCTGTCCAATGCTTATGTTTTGGCTGTACTCTTATTTTTTGCCCTTCTATTGCAAAGGACATTTCTCCAAGCATCATATTATGTTGCTATTGAAACGGGAATCAACTTGCGAGGCGCAATACAGGTAGCAAATATATTATTAATTAACCTATTTTCATACAATGACATGTGTATTTGTAAATACCAATTAAAATTACAGCTGTTAAATTCTGGACTGCTTCTCTCCTGAAATGTATTGAATGTAACCATTGCCATTAAAGACTGTATTAACTTAGACCTATATTCTCTTTCCTCTGTATCTTATTTGATGATTTTATATAAACATTGATTTTTAATAACTAAGGCTGTATTTCTTCCTAACTTTGAGCATAAATTTGCTGACAGCAAAACTGAATGTAACTTCTGAAAGAATTTAGGTTGTGAACTACACCTCTCTCATCTCAAAGACACATTTTCGTAACCTCTCATGCAAATAATACAGCTTTAAAATGTCTTGGAAGTGTTACTTTGGGCAAAAGGACAGGTTGTCTTCCCAGTGCACACAGAGTAGTATCTTACTCCGTGGGGTTGTGCCACAAAATCTAGCAGGCGTTGTGGAGCCTGTAATTGCTGAACGTAAGTGAGGTTGGTAAAATGGAGTCCGTAATCATCGTATAACTGGGAACAGCAGATCAAAGTTTTACATATTATACAAAGGTCTGTGCCTGGAAATGAGAGAATGAGGTGTAAGATTACAGGGCGATACTGCCGGTGCTCTGGCTGAAACCTGCCCTCTGACAGCCTGAAACCAGCCTGCTGAGGGGCACTGCTCACCCACTGCACACGTAGCTCCCGTGAGAGTCAGTGTGATAGATGGATGCTTTCAGTAGCAGTATAATTGTTTAATCCTCTTTTGATCTTACACTTGGCAGCACTTGGCAGCTGCCAGACTTCTGTATTCCATCCATTGGTTTTCCGTTATTAGACTGAAGTAGACGATTCCTAAACAACTAAAAATTTGACCCAGGATATATATTAATAAAAGAAAAAGTATGTCTTGTATCAAGCAGAAGAGCTGCAAGTAACTGAAAAATACATGGACCACAGCAAGCGTAAAAGGGGAATTGTTGGGAAATAGTGCTACACTGATCTTGTTTAAGAAAAGCTTTATGTTCTCTGCTCTGGATATTACACAGGGGCCTAGAGAACACCAGCAGTTGGACCATTCACACCAGAAAATTTCTAGCCATCGCTCTAAGCAGCAGCATTAGTGTTAATGGCAGTCTCTATGCCAGAAATCTTGATTTATTTCTTTATGCTAACACCTTTTGATCTCTCTTCCAGACAAAAATATACAATAAAATTATGCAGCTTTCAACCTCTAACATGTCTATGGGGGAGATGACTGCAGGCCAGATCTGTAACCTGGTTGCCATAGACACAAATCAGCTGATGTGGTTCTTCTTCCTTTGCCCTAACCTTTGGGCTATGCCAGTACAGGTAAGGAGATTGAATGTGCTTTGGTTATTAATGTGCATCAGTGATTATCAATTGATATCAGTGATTATCCATTTTATGAAAGTACACGTATTAAAGAATTTAAAGAATAACTTGAAATAAGATTCAAGCTGTTAACATCTAGAAACATTGTGTGTAACATATTTCACACCTGGGACAGGACTGTGGGTATTTAGGATGGTGTTAGGATCTTGACCGCTGCCAAACATGCTTTGCATTTGTAACAAGAACTTACAGGATGCAGCAGGTTGTGTTATTCCAATGTATTAATTTATTACATAAGGGGGGTTCAATGGAGTGTATTGCAATAATTTATCTCCTAAATCACAGCAGAAGCAAGAGAAGTAACAGTTTATGAAGAAATATGATTGCTTGGAGATGATCCTTTGGACATCCCTTAAAACTACTGCTGCCTCATGGGTGACATATTCTAGTGTACAAAACCCCACAGATCTATTTGCTATATCAGATGGTTTTGCTATTTTATTTGGTCTCCTGTCTCTAAATACCACTCTCGTCCCTTCAACCTCCCTTCCCAAATGCATGACATGGTGCAGATCACCATTCTGAGTCACACTCAATCACCCGGTGACTCCTGGCTCCATGCTCTGTCGCCTCATGGTGTGCATAATGCCCAGTGAAATACAACTGTGTCTTAGCAAGTCTTTAAGATGAGGAAAGCAGAATCCCACCTCAGAGGGCACTTGCTCGCTGGATTTAAATTAATCTAAGCCTGCTCCCCTACTAAACAGGCGTTGCTAGGCTATGTCCAACATGGAAACATGGTGTTGTTACCTCCTTCATTGTTCCAGCTCTATAGATTGTCTTGTGTCACGTGAGCTTGCAGAGCTACTGCAAAACTCATCTGATCAAAGCCTGTCTTTTTTCAGTGAGGTAGCTCTCCTCTGAGTCTGTGGAGTGGTCACTCTCACTGGCTGGCCATGTGAGTCATTGAGTGCAATGGTAGAGCAGACACAAAGTAGGAGGAGGTCAGAGCCATCTCTGTACAACCTTCGGTCATTTTTCAAAAATTGCCCGTATTGAAACAGTGGAAAAGTGCAAATTACTTTAGAAGAGGCAGTACTGAAACCAAACCATAGAAACCTCCTGCACTTCCATTTAGGAATTTCCTGAGAAAACTGACAGGAAAGCACATAGTTTCTTCCAATATTAATACATTGCCCTGCAAATCTTTCTGCTTTCTTTCAGCTACTTGGTGTATTTTTGTCAAGGGTGCTTCAGTGCTAAAAGTAAATACAGACAAAAAAGGCAGCAGAGTTTAAATTCACTGTTTTCAGTGTTTTCTGAAAGTATCATTTAGTTTCAAAACCATGATGAAAACTCTGTTGTGTTCGTGTCACAAAGGTGGTCTGGTTCCAGCACTTCACAGGGCTCAATTTGGCTGGTGTGGAAGTCAGAAAGCTGCAAGTAATCTACCCAGCAGCTCTGCATTTAGTGTTGCCTGCTCATATCCAAAAATGAAATAATTTTCATGAAACTGTATACGAACTGCAATTGCCAGATGATATTTCCAGTCAGTTTCTAGCATGGCTTTGTGTCCATCAGCATCTGATACTAGGGATTTTCTTCTGTAAGATGTTGAGCATATAAGAATGCTATGCTGAAAAGATGGGGATAGAGGAGAAAAGCCAGCCAGATGAATAGATAAATTATACGAATGCCCTTCAAAGAGTAAGGTGCTTGACTGCTGACCATCAGGAGATCTGGAATTTTCTGACAATAAAAACACATGTTAGAATTGAGTGGGTTTTATAGTTGTTCCTGTCTAAACCAAGAGGTTTTTGTCAAGCTGCCACAGATCAAATGAGCACATTCTCCTTTGTGATGATCTTAAAATCATCTAATTGTATGGTAAGCCAGATTAACTTCCTAACCTGGAAATACCCTAGGATTTAACTATTTTCCATGGATTTATTTTTTTCCTCACTGAGGAAGATCCTGGGGAGAGGCAGTGCAGGTCCTTTTCATTGTTAGTGACAGTGAGTCCTTGAATGCGTCTTGTGTCCTCTTGTGTAGTCTTGATCTTTGGGCTAGTATTTGCTCTCTGGAAAACCAATTAGTGTCCTCTTCAAATACTCCGGGAGTCCTCACACTTCTGCTATGTGTGTTCTAAATCTAATATGTGTGTTCTAAATCTAGTATGTTACCATATGTCTCTAGCATCTCTGTGGTAGCGGGGGGTAGATTGCTTCTGAGACTGCAGTAGGACCCAGAGGAAGAAGAAATCTGTCTGAATCTCTAGTAAAACTTTCACTAACTCCAGTGAGAGCTGTGTGAAGCCTCAGATCAGGGTAATGAGCACATTAAGGTGCAAACAGTCAGCAGCTTACTAACTGATGACATCTTTTAACCGTGCTCTCATGCCTAGGGTTTGCCTTTACTCTGCATGTGTGAGCTGTGTACAACTATACCTGTTAAAATACTCAGATTTAAAGTGCCTGTAGTCATATTTGTACAGGCCACAGTGCAGCTGCATTTGTGCAGTGCAAATGCATTTGTCTCTTGTGCAGGAGTGACTGCATTGGGGTATAGACTAGTTTTCCTGATCTACTTTGGAGAGGCTTATATGCCAGTTAAAACCATTTTACTTTACAGAATTAAAAAAGAGTGATGGATGTAGCAATTATCAGCAGGAATATTTCAGAAAGAAAATTGACTTATATTTTAATATTAGGATGGTTTCCCTGAAATTAAGGGGTGGGGCTGTGTGTGCAGGAAATGGGACCCAGATTATTTTAAAGTGGGGAGAAAACCAAGTGATCAACAAACATGTGCTAATATTGATTTCTATTTGCAAAAAAGACAACTATGATGAAAATAATCTGATATGAATTATATTAAATAAGGTTACAGGTTGGCAGTTTATTTGTAATTTGAATATTGGTGTATTTTTTGTCTAAGCGTTGAGTTGTCAGCAGTTGTGTGCTGATAGAAGGATATTGCTGAAAGAGCTCTGAAGCATTAAGAAGAGTCCCTTCCTTTAATTTAACATTAAGGGTCCAGTTATCCCCTAGGCTTAGGCTCCATTGTAAGTATGTTAGTAAAACAGACAATGTCAGAGGTACCAATTTTATATATGCTTTTTTTAAGAACACTTGGGCAGCTGAGGGTGGAGAAAGCTTTAGTGCGACGGAGAACGAGGCCAATTCCATTGGCATATTCTGTAACAACAGTTTGCTCTAATCTGCCAGAAGTCACGGACTCAAAGATTTCCTGACAGTCTTCTGAAAATGTGATTATATTTGCATTAAAGCTCTCCCCACAGTGCTCCTTTAGCAGGTCATGACAGTCAGTATCAAAGCATGCTCCTCTTTGTGGATTGTGCACGCATTGCAAGCACAGATCAATGAGTCATGGCAGTCACGAAGGTTTCTCCAAAACATGCTTGCACAACATTCATTCAATACCTTGTTTTATGAGGCAGTTAAAGCAATTACTGGATGCTCAAGAGACAGCTAATAAAAAGCTGAACAAGCTTCATTATTAGTTAAAACTGGTTTTTAATTGTTTTGTAGCTCTTAACCTAGCAATCAGCATTTCAGCATCTCCTGTGGATTTTGTTGTTATCCTCAACTTAGAAGACCTAGCCATTCATAACAAAATAGGTTTTCGATACAGTCTAGATAATTTGAGCCCCATCTTTGCTCTGACTGCAGTCAATAGGAGCTTTCTCATTGCCTTAAGTTATTGTTTGAAGGCCATTGAAATCTATGAAAAGAGGCCTGAGGATGTCCATCAATTGAAAGATGCCTTCAGTAGGTTTGGCTGAAACCCTGGGAGCAAAATGAGGCCCTATAAAGGCTTTCCCCCACCTCCATTTCATAAACGCCCTTGTCTGATTTCATTGTGATTATTAATAAATCCTGTGTTCTCCCATCTCTGGTTCATTGGCAGGGATAGCTTACAGTTGTAATGAAAGGGCATTTGTCTCTTTCAAAACTGGCCACAAAGCAGTTTCTGGCTGAAAGTATTTGCTATCTTCCATAAATAATCAAGACAAAATAACTAGGGCAATTGGTGAGTTTCTTGTTCATGAAAAATATCTCTGGCAAGTAAGAGCTTTGGGATTTTGATGAAAGGGAAGTGTTTCATTACACAGTTGTGTTTGTTTTTTTTTTAAAATATGATTGTTACTTTCTCAGAAATGTTAATGAGAGCCTTCCCATCTGCCAGATGCTGTCCTCCAGCAGGGCAAGTATTAGCTACGTACTATTTATTCTTGACTGCATAGTGTGCAGTATGATAAATATAGAATTAAGAATTACTTGCACTAATGCTCACAGATTTCAGCACTTTCCAGATACAAGTGTTCACATACTTAAATTGAGAATATATTTTCTTGGTCCATACATGATGAATATATTTTAAATGTTTGTCCTTATTATCACAATAGAAAGATGAGAACGGGATCACTTTTAACCTATTGGAAACATAGAGAACGTTTTTACTGCCAAGACTGACCCTTTCAATAGCCAGGCTGGGGAGAAGCAGACATGAACTAGCAATTCCCTCAGGATCCAATAGCTAGAGCAGCTTTCCCCTTGTCTACAGGAGAAGCTCAGGCTCTGTTTCTAGAACCAGGTGGTCCCCTAATGTCCTTGACAACCAGCCAGTAGTGGGGGAAAGCAGGGAGTCAGTGTTTTGCGTTAGCTTTGTAGTTCTGAACATTTCTTAGCTGTGCACTGTTCAGTGCCTCCCTGCATTTGAGTGCCTAGATTGTTGGCCCATGAAGCAGCAGTTGGGAATGAGTATCATGATCTCTAAAGTCCAAGACTATTTCATGTTTTGGAGGGGAGCTCTGCTAGGGCCATCTGACAGAGGCCTTACAGGTTTTCTTTGGCTTCATACACTCATGAATTTCCTGACTTCAGAGGGAAGCAGACTGCTCACTTACTTGTGACTAAAAGATTTTAAATTTACAATTCAACCTTTGTTCTTACTGGATTTGTAGTGTATATACAATAGGACTTCACTTCCATGTGACTGCGTGTTTCCTAAGCAAATACTGTGACTCATTTTAAGAGTCATGTTTTAGTTTAGTTTATCTGCAGAGAGGCAGCAAAGAATTGTTAGAAAAACAAATAAATCTGTATTTTCTCTCTGTGTGCTTTAAATTCATGAAAATGTCAAAACGGAAATGTGGAAACTAAAGACTCCATTTTCCATCATGGAAACACCCAATTCCTATAAATGTGTGGGAACGGATGGGCTTATGGCTACTGAGCTTGGAAATGATGGAAGACTGTTTCTGTGAGGGTTATGAGAGTATGCAAATATAGTAAGAGTAGTAGATAATGCTTTAATGAAATTTCTTTTTCTTTCTTTAATTAAGGGAAATGATGTATGAAATTAACTTTCTATCACTATGTCTTCTGATTAATCTCTCAGCTTACAGTGATACATATATAGAGTGTCAGTGCTCCAGATTGTTCAGGAGTCATTAGAATAGTGGTAATCAACACCGGTAGCTTGTATATCTTGCCTGCATTTATTGAGCTGTTTACAGGAGCTCTTTCCATCTCGTCTGTGGCTCTGTAGATTCTTATTTCTCCAAAGACAAACCTTTTTTTCTTAAGCTATTTCTCTAAATTTTTTTTAACAGTCATTGCCAGTCTGGTACTGTGCATCCTTAAAACAGTTCCTTGCAAGTTTATGTTAGAGTTTATGTTAGAGTTTATTTGAAGTGAGGGTTCTTATTGATATGATTTATGCTGTTCCTTTTTTATGCACTGGTCAGCAATAATGTCATGTTAACATTACAAGATTTTTAATAATATTTCATATTAGCTTCTACAGTAAGCAAAGAAGCACTCCTTTGTGGAAGTCCCTTGTGTTGTAGACTAGTGAGTTCTGATCAAACTGGGCAATGTTGTTTCTTTCCAAGTGTAAAATTGCTTAAATGTCGAAGAAGAAGAAAAAAAAATCCTAAGTCAAAAGAAAATGCATGCTATGTCATCTGGCCAATGGGGAAAAGTATTTAATAGTGACTGGGAAGGGAATATCTTAATGTGTTACTTGGAAGTATTTTTAAATAGCTTAATTTTTATCTAAAGGGGTTTTATAAATTATTTTAAAGTAAAGTTATTCAAAATAGCTATCAAAGTTACGTTATAGAAGATATGTGAACCTGTACAACTTTCTACTGTTCATAATGGGGAGCCCATGAAATGGAAATACACAGAGCCCACAAGCTCGGGAGGAACACTCGGTGGATATATTTGGTCATCTGACAGAACATCCTGGCTGATCCAACTCCACCATGCCAGTGGTGCAAAACACACCACCTTTGGGGGTGGGGCTCATTGCAAGGGCTGCTGGTTTTGAACATGCTATCCAGTTTCCCTGTCATTACTCTGTGGTGCATACATGAAGCCAAGCCATCCAAAGCCTTCCCCTCGCTTTGTTTTCTCCCAACAGATAATTGTAGGAGTTCTGTTGCTCTACTACCTTCTTGGAATCAGTGCCTTAATTGGAGCAGCAGTGATCATAGTCCTTGCACCTGTTCAGTACTTCGTAGCAACAAAACTCTCACAGGCCCAGAGAAGCACACTAGTAAGTGTCTTTGAACTCATACATGGTATAAATATCACCTCTGGTAATGATGCATTGGCCCATGTTTGAAATTCTAAGGCTAACCATGGACATTGATCAAGAACTGATTCTCAAACATTTTATAATGTTCAAGAATGTGAAAGCATGAGAAGTGTAAGCAGTAAAGATGCATGTCTGGAGTTTATATGTTTTAACAAGTATTTGTTTCCCTAAGAGCAAAAACCCTTAAGATCTTTCTAATTTGCAAATGTAAATAGTCAGTAATCATTGACTGAAATGGCTTTGTGCAGTCAGATGGTGCACAAATGAATTGCGCAGGGCAAGCTGTTCCAGGGGAAAGGAAGTAGTAATGCTGCAACCAAACTTGACCCCAGATACCTTGTAGATGTGGAAATCTGTCAAACTGATTCATTTCAATTAGCTGTGGGCAGTCCGGACTCCTACAGTGTGCTCCTTAGCTGGGGAGCTTAGAGGTCTGCTAAGTCATGAGCTGTTGCTTGATCCCTCACTTGGCTTGTCTATAATTTCAATCACTTGCATCACCACCAACAAAGTTACCTTGGTTCTCAGTTATTTGTGCACCTTCCTGTGGAAAGTAATGTCTTCATGTTAGCAGCATACACCTTTCAAGAAATGCAGACAGCATTCATCCCTGTGGCATCCAAGCAGTCAGCACCACTTAGAAATTCCTGCAGATGGGAGCAGCACATTTTGTACTAGAAACGTCTCTGCTGCACTATGTAGTGTGGTACAAAGATCCTTCAGCTAGCCTGAAGCGGCATAACTTCCAGTTATGCTTTACTGGGAGTATTACTTCACTGGTGGTGTATTGTGCCTGAGCCAGCTGGCCCAGCTCAGAGTCAAGGTTCCCTACAGGATCACAGCTTCTTGCTAACATGGCCTCACTGCTTTGAAGGCCGGCAGCGATGTTTCCACATCCTGTTGACTGGGCAGAGCAGTGTGCCCAGTTGTAGCTTGTCTGTGTGTTCTGATCCCCTCTGCACCCTGTCAGTGCCTGTTGAGAATACAGCCAGTGTGCTGGGCAGTGCAGGCCATGAGGGGCTGCCTTGCAAGGGATCAGAAAGCTGAAGGAGCAGTAATATTTTCAGTACAAGTTCTATGATTTAGGAGGGCAAACAAACTGCCTTGAGCTCTAGGGAAGCCCAACTTTGTGAAAAACAATAGCAAAACATCAGAATGGACAGAACCAACAAAGTATACCTGACTGATTACAAGGGGCTGCATACAATTTTTGTGTGATCCTCATGTTTAGGGGGCAGGTACTTTAGTTATACTCTTTAAGTAAATGTATATGTAAATGTTGCAGGAGTACTCCAATGAGAGACTGAAGAAGACAAATGAGATGCTTCGAGGCATTAAGCTCCTTAAACTGTATGCTTGGGAACACATCTTTCACAGCAGCGTAGAGGAAACCAGACAGAAAGAAATGACTAGCCTCAAGTCGTTTGCCCTTTATACTTCCATATCCAGTAAGTCTCTTCATTCTAATCCAGTGTTCAGCTGAAGTGCTGCTGCATTATTAGTTACTAACAAGTTTACCATTTCTCTGTTGAGATTGTTTCCTTGCTTTAGGCTCTGATCCATACTCCTCACTTTCCGTGTAGCTAGACTTTCCAGTTAATGGAGCAGAGTTTTGTTTGTATGGGAAATATGCCTAAAAGAGAAAGCCAGGATTAATGCTTCATAGAAGTAGCTTTTCTGGAGAAAAGCTTTTAAGGGACAGCTGTTAAGGCTGAAGGCTACCTTCAGCCAGCAGTATTCTCCTCTATAACATAGCATTCAGGAAGAAGCTTTTGTTGATGTTTTTTTTTCTTTTCCTTCTGCGTTGTGCACAATCCAGTGTATCATAATATGAGACAGGAATTGTCTTTGCACTGAAGCTCTAACAGATGGTAGTTATACTTTCTTACTCAAAATCTGGATTTCTTCTAAAAACAAGTGATTCTTAAGAGCA
Source organism: Brachypteracias leptosomus (assembly GCA_013401335.1). Lineage (NCBI taxonomy): Eukaryota > Metazoa > Chordata > Aves > Coraciiformes > Brachypteraciidae > Brachypteracias > Brachypteracias leptosomus. The sequence continues at coordinate 138,694 of VYZX01026990.1, forward strand.
TTTCTATATCCTAAAAAGGTAGAATATGAGAATCCTGGCAATTTCATCAGTCCATATTGAGGTTCTTTTGTCTCATGTTATCTTTCAAGCTGCTTTAAGGCACTTATCATCCTTTTAAAAAGACCTGGGGCCAATTGAACTCTGTATTTGAGATCATATACAACACCTGTTTAACTGCTACTGTAATATTTCAGATATAATTAATAAAGTCATACTGTTCATATAATCTGTAAGATATTAGTGAAATGGAAAATTCTAATGAGAAGTATTCAAATGCCACAAGCTGCCTGTACAAATTCCTTCTAAGCTAATAAGGAAAGCTGCTGCTAAGGAAAATAACTCCCAGTCTAGTTAGCATTATTTGATTTCATTCACCCAAGAGACATGCAGCTGACTTTCTTCCCTGCCAAATGATCACAAAGGTAATGCACTCTGAGGGAGAGATCCTGATCCCACTGAATTTAACCGACATGGCGTTGAGGTTTTGGTTGACTTCTGAGAGCAGAATTTCTCTCTGGGGATCCCGAGCTATCTGTGGTTGGAGAGTAGTTTCCATTTTGACATAAAACAGAACTTAGGTGGAGTAGATTGTGTAACCAGAAACTACACCCAGATCAGCACAGCTGGGCTCCCTTTGTTTGCAGTACTTCAGGTGGCATCAAAATCTATTTATAGTCAGAGCCACAGGTTCAGGCATGGGACTGGAGGAGCTGTGAAGGCTTATTTGATTTTAAATCCCTAGGGTATCATTTGTAGCAGTTACAAAAAGGTGTATTCTTCCCAAGAGTACTGACTCTTCTGTAAAGAAATACTAACATAAATATGAAGCCATATTATTAAAACCAGTTCTAAATATGTAGTGATGCTTCTTGAAACGCTCAGTGTGTACTCTTGTGTTCTTGTTAGTGTTTTGTGTGACATTTCTGTGTATGCAAGACACAGCAGATCAGTCTCTCAGCTGGGGTAAATCAATGCAGATTTTTTATGTTTTTGCTGCATGTCATTTTGGCTTATAAAGAGTTTCAGTAGTTTCAGCCTAGGAGTCCCTTACATCCTCTGTCTTCAGCAGAAATTACACTGATCTTCACAAGGTTGTACTTTAGCAGACTAGGTAGGGAAAATAAATATGGGAGAATTTGACGATTTTCTTGTCATGAGTATAAATAGAATGACAGACATAATCAGCACAAAGAGTGTTTGCTAATATTATACTATGATTTCATTTTTTAAGAAAGGAAAAAAAGAATGAAAAAGTCAGGAGATGACTATGATTTTATGTATTATTGATGAAGAGGAAGGCAAACACTTCCTAGAACAATAAGAAAGCAGAAATAAGATAATTTTTTTAATACAATTTTTTAACATGCAGTGTTGAATGGACTCTGGAATACTTTTCTAACTATACTTAGCTATTAACATGAATGAAGGAATGTGGTTGGAGCTACTTCTATTCATGAGGAATAGATTTGCATTGGATTACAGAAAATGTGCCTACAAGTTTCAGGGCAGTGTTGGCTAGACCACAAGAAAATTCCATTTCAAGACCGCACGGAAATTGGACCTCATCTGCCTCTCCCTTGTGCCTGGATTCAGTTTGTACGTATATGGAGTTGTTCATGTGTATTAAAAGAGCTACTATAGACATCAGCTCTTCCTATGAGTGTAATGGAGTGTACCCACCAGAATCAAAGCTGGGTTTGCAAGGTTGGTAGTGACACCTTTTGAGTTTCGACAGTAAATTCTTGAACTGTAACAAAGAAGATTCCTATGTAATATTTTTTCATACTGATTAGTAAGATTATCCTTTGTTCAGTTTTAGAGGCTTTAGTATACACGATAGATTTAGGAAAGATGGAGAACGAAAAGAATGGTTTTCCTATTTCTATGATTTCTTGCCTAATCTGTCAGAAGCAAAGTAACTCCAGGCTTCCTCACAGGAAAATAACAGTAGTTACTGTCCTAACATAGTCAGAAATGACTGAGAGCATTTTTCCCCGTTTTCAGTCTGCCTTTTCCAGTAACAAAGTACTTTTAACCAAATCTAACCCAAAATCTTAGCTGTAAACTGAATTTATGTTAGAAAACACTTCATTATTCTGGACACTTGCATAATTGAAAAAATAAAAATAATTAAAAACAACAACCTCCCAGGTTCCAGTGGCTCAATAAGCCCTTACTTGTTTGCTTGAAAGAAGATGTTTGAAGTGGGAGTCCTTAGATCCACTTGTGATCTTAGAGAATAACAAACTTCAGATTGACTTCTTGGGAGCCACCAAGTGCCCCTGGCTGTCCTAGCTGCAGCGGGCTTTGCCAGCCCTACGGTATCTAATCTGTCTGGGTATGATCTCACACTGGAGACAGCAGAAGAGCAGGATCCATCTCTGAGAAGTTTATCAGCTTTCTGGATTCCCTCATCAGATTGATTCATGCTACTGCAGCAGTCTCAACAACAAACTGCAAATGCCAGGATTTAATAGAATTAAGTAGTCTGTAGTTGCAGGCAGCAAGCTTCACTTCTTTTTCAGAATTTATATGCCATAACTACCTTAGGTTTATACAAAGTATGAAAACTGGGCAGGAAGCAGAATCATCAGGAGAAATGAGAGTCTGAACTGAAGCTGCTTTGTATTCCAATACAGAAAAGAATATTTTTCTTAGGGGAAAAAAAAAATCCTTAAGGTGAGGATTAAACTATGAATCCCTAGGCTTTAATACATATTCACCTTTCCAAAGCTAAGCTTTTATTTTGGCAATATATATACAAATATACCTATATTTTTGAACACTCTCTTCTGTCAAGGAATTAGAGCTACATGAAATAACACAGCTATTTTACAAGAGTTTACTAGTATGCAAAGGATCCATTAAAGGCCTTCTAAATATAGCAAAAAAGAACATCTGACAATATGTTAAGTTCTTCAGGGGCTTTATGTCCAGAAGAGAATGGCCAAGCAGTCAACCAGAAGTATTTGTGAGTCAAATGATGGCAGTTCAGCTGAAGTAACTGGGGAGTGCTTTTACTCTGTGCACATTGGCTGTACCTGGTTGGAAAAAGATCGGGCATACTTTAAAAACTGAAAGAACTGGCCAGCCTCCTTCTGTTCTGTTACACCTGTACTGGTCTTTTAATTCTATTGTAGATATAGATTCTATATTATTTCTCTCTATTGTTTACTTCATGACTTAAAATTGAATGAAGGTCAAAATGAAAAGGTGATGACTAAATAATGTTCTCAGGTTGAGATAAAGGGGACAGACATGTCAGTTAAGACCATAGCTCTGGTTCTGACTCAAACTCCCACATGGATAAGTAGTTTTTATTGCACTCTTAACCCATATTCCTGCCCAATCTAAAAGAGATCCCTATACAGAAATGGTATTTGCTTGCTTCTCCCCATCCATCTGTTTAATAACCTCTGAATGCTATAGTATAGGAGTTGCTATAGTGTGGGAATCCAGGGCACCAAGACAGACAGTGTTCGAGGGCAGGGAGGAAACTAGTTCATTGTTTGCATTTTACTAACTTGAGTCCCAGGCTGAAACGAAAGCTTTACCACATTTAGGTAACTTCAGAACCTGTATCATGCTTCTGAGGACATTCACAAAGCAGCCAAGCCAGAAGTAATTATATGTAAGTCTTCCGGAGAATAAGTCAGAGATACAGTGCAGGATTCCAATCTTTCCTTGCCCTTTGAGCTGCATCCTGAAAGCTGAGGGGACCCCAAAGCCCTGTATCTCAGCAGCAGTGCCCCAGTTGTGCAGCCAGCCTGCAGGGCAGTCCAGCACTGTGACCTGTGCAGCTGCTGCTGGGTCTCCTTTCCTTTTGCTGTCAGGGGTTCAAGTCACCCACCAGACCTTGTACCAGCTTGGCCTCTCTGCCTGTCGTGAGTCAGAGACGTGCAGTGCTCCTCACCTGAACTGCAGGTGAGTTGATCACAGCCCAAAACCTTGTTTTCCAGGGTGCACTGCTGGGTTTTGTCTGTTCTGATGTCATGAAATAAGTTGTAGGCATTTTAAAACAGTGTACTGATGGGTGCAGATATTTGTGCATTCTTCCTATTTTAAGCATAGAAAATATGATTGTAAACCAGTGCTAGTATATTTTAACGTTTAGCATGTCTGAATGGAAATTGTTTCTAAATGTTCCTACGTGTTTTCCTTCACAGTCTTTATGAATGCAGCAATACCAATTGCAGCTGTACTTATAGTAAGTATGGACTTTTCTAAGTGGTGTTAATTACAACTGCATTTTCAATTCTAAGTGATGTGGAAATGAGGAAGGAGGACAGGATGCAAACCTGCTACACATTTGCAATTCCTCTGGAAGAGAATGGAAAATGTCCACTTGTCTGTGACCAGAAGCAGCCTGGAGTATGCAGCACTCCCCCAAACTGTTAAGAGAGTATAAATTAAGATTCTGTAAATGAAATGCTTAGGAAATGAGAAGTCTTTGTGTATTTTCTTCGTTATGACAAAACGCTGATGATAACGCCTCTCTCTTTGTAGACATTTGTGGTCCATGCTCATCTGACAACAAAGGCTGACTTCTCCCCATCTGTGGCATTTGCCTCCATCTCCTTGTTTCATATCCTTGTGTCTCCGTTGTTCCTGCTCTCCAGTGTGGTTAGATCCACTGTCAAAGCATTAGTAAGGTGAGAACTGTTCAATTAATATCTTTGCAACCACTGCTCCAACTTTTGAGAATGTGTCTATTGCTTATTTTACAATGCTAAGTTTAGAAATAGTGTGGTGATTATTTATCTGTTGTTGTGAATTGCTTCCCAGCTTTTTACCTTGCATGGTTCCCTTGGTTGTAGCATGTAGGCCAAGTTTTTTGTTGATACAGTTGTCACAACCAGTATTTTGTGGTCCGCAGCTAGCACTTCATTGTGTGGAATGGGTTGAGCTACATTGGTACTGCATGCAACATGTATGTTGCGGTACCAAGAAAGGAAGTGAAAACTTACTGAAGATTTAGTTTTGCAAATCACCCAAATGTTTCCCTTTATCAAGCATGTAGAAGGGAACACAGAAGCACAAAAATCCCTTAGTGTGAGAGTTAGTGACTAAATTTCTACTCTAGACTTGATGAATTTTTACTTTCTTATGAGCTTTCTTATATTAATCTGAGTGTGAACTGCTGTTTCACTGGGAGTTTTACTTTGAGTAGCAACAACAGATTTTTGTTAAAACCTCTTAATGCTTTTCATATGCAGTGTAACTCTACCTGACTGATAGGGGGAGAAGAGAGAGTTTGGGCTCTTTACTTTATTAGGACCTCTTTGTGACCTCCAATATAGCTGTCTGAAGAGCTTGTCTAAACTATGGAACAGATACCGGACGCCAGCCCTTGCTTAATTGCCTTTGTGTTGCTTTGGAGCTGGAAACTGCAGCAGGAGGCTGAGATTGCCCTTGCTGTTTTGAAATTCCCTGACAGTGCAAAGTCACAGCTGTGTCCTCTCTCCTAACAAGTGTGAAATCTGAGAGCACCAGCGGCTGGCATGAAATGTTTTGCAGCCACTGTGGTAGTCCCTAGAGTCATGGCAAATTGTCATGCTAAGATTGCAGCCAGCAAAGCATCAGGGGGCCCACACTGGCACTGGTAATGGGCATGTATTTTGGCTTGTATAAGAATTTCTTTGAAAATGGCTGTTTCTTTGTGTGCCTGTTAGTGCTGCAGGAACAATTCTAAAGCAATTGGCATCAAGCAAGTATTATTTGTTGCTAGATGGGAGTTCTTCTTGAGTTATTCTGTAGTTACCTCCTTGCTAGCAGGCTATTGTGCTGCCATTTATAGCGCAGGCAGGAATCCCCTGGTTCCAACTCTGTAACAAAGGTAATGCAATCCCTGTCCTCCTGGCTGCTGCATCACAGTAACACTGGTGGTGTTCCAGCATGCATCGCTCCAGAGTGCTGCTGCTGCTGCTCCAGGTGTGTCTTCTGAGTACCCCATCCTTCAGTGCAATATTTTGGAAGCACGCGGAGATATTTTCACCACATGCAAACACATGCTTGCTTAAATAGTTTGGGAAATGTGAACAAGCAGACAGTTATTAGAAAGCTGTGTCTGTGCCAGTTGAGCACAACTAGTGCTTGCTTGCTATATACCTTGCTTGCTATACCCTGTTACACCTTCCTGTGAATAAGTAGCTGATCAGTAAGATCAGGTAAAGGTAACCTGACATGATAAAGTTGTACTTCAGCGTTCTTTAGGCTGAGATTTCCTACTTGGTTTTAGCAAGTGTACAAGACAGTTTTCCTGTAGCGACAGAGAGGAGCTAAGTGAAGCAGAAGATCCAGCAGTGAAACCAGCACATAAAGGAAACTAAAAGGGCTCTGTTAGCATTGGCTACAGTCTCTGATGCCAGATGCTCTTAAGGACAATAATGTCCACAAATCAGCTTGTCAGTATCTTCAGTCATTACACATGTGCCCAATGCAAAGCATCTTCGTGGATTGTCATTGACACTGTCAGAACAAGCGTGGGATTGATTCCAATGGTAAAACAGATTTAAAGCTTCTACTCCACACAGGGCTCCTACAAACATTCCAAATTATGGGGCTAGGGTGTTTGCTTCTGAGAGGGGGAACTTTTGGAAGCCTTTAGGAAGATGAGAAATTCTGTTATATTTTTGAAAAGGTTTTTTTAATATGTAGAGTGTTTGTGCTGTTGAAAACTAAAGCTGAGCAGCCTGTTGATATATTTCTAAATGTGAGGTCTTCAAGGACAAAGCGTGTACAATTTTCCATCAGTAAAGGTCAAGTAGCAAGGGTGGCATTATGTATCTTACTGGGTTTAATGTGAAACCGCGTTTTCAGTCAGCTGTGCAAATAACCATGTTCTAATCAATATGTCTATTCTGTGGCTTAAAAATAAGCTCCCCCCATGGAGATATTGGAATACTAGTGAAATTGCAGTGTCAGTGAGAGCTCTGCAGAGAAAGTACTCTTTATGTTCTTTAAGAATATAGAACAGTGTGGCACCAGAAATATGAGTTGTTGTCTCAAACAAAAGACTTTCTCATGTTCAAATGTCAGCGTCGTTTTCCTACAGACACTGTAGGTGCAACTGCATAACTACTTTCCATATAGTCAGCATCTAAACTATCACTTGGTCCATTTAGAAACATTTAAAATGCTCTTTTAAACATCAAGTTCACTGAACAAAAAAAGGTAAGATCATTCCTAGCCCTGTTTTCACAACTTTGTGCAAATAGATATAAATATCTCTAGTGATGAGGCTTCTAATTTCTTCCTTTGAGATAATAGACCTTCCCATTAAGGAATTTTGATCCAACATTTGATCCAACTGAATTAGTTGTTATTCCTCTCACCCCATCCCAAATAGTTATTCTCCTTCTTTTCAGTTGCTTGGATTGTAGTACCTGCTGTAGAAAATTTGACCCCACTGTCTATCTCTTAGTTCTCAGTTGCCATTAGCAAGTGGGCAGGTTGACAGAAAAACTGTAGAACCAGTTCTCTTCTAGAGAGTCCCCAGGTGGCTCCCATCTCTACTTGCAGGACAAGTGCTAACTGTACAGGAGCTCAGCCTCAGGCAGTGCTGTAACACCTTGGTCCAAGCACTGTTTTAACACCAGTAGGACATCTCATGAGGTTCTTAAAGAAAACGAAGTCTTCTGAAGAAGAAATCCCTGGCAATGGAATGCAAATTAACTGCTGGGATTTTTATTTTAAGATTTGCATACTAAAAGATGGCCAGGTATCACTGTTCTACACTGGCATTGTTTGCCTGTTTCTCCACAATTAGCTTAAGGCTAAATATTGAAATCAATTTTTTCAGTCCTTGTCCATAAATTTATCTTTAGGCACTTAAAGGCCTTCTGGCACTTTAGTGTTTGGAGAGTGATGGTTAACTTATTTCCAGCTAATTGAGTGTCTTTGATGTTGAGCTCATGATTCAATCCACTTCCTTTTCAAATTTCATTTGCTCTCCTTGGGAGTAGATTAGATACACATTTTATGAAGTCAGGTACAGAGATAAAATTGATGTTATGATCTGTTAAATGTCATAATAAAGGCACATTATTTCTTAGCTAATTAAATCTTAAGCAGCTTGTGAAGATTTTATGCCTTGTCCTTTGTTGCTGGTTGTCAGGATTCCTTTTGCATCTCATCTGTTGAAGACTTCTGTTAAGACATATTCCTTTTTCATGTCACCTCATACACTTTGTATTTCATCACAGCTGGCTGAATTTTGCTGATGGTGTGCAGATTTCATCAGAAACTGACTGCACTTAAGTAATATAAATGATGTTAATTCTACTTCAGCACGTGGCTTCAAAACGAGCTACTGTTGTAGCTGGTCTGCATCCCACCAAATGCCTGAAAAAATCCTTTGTGTCATCCCTCTGGTGGTTTCAGGAAAGACAAGACTTGACAAGCATTTGCACAAACCATTGAAATATTGCTGTTAGTAGATGATGGGGCAGGTTTTGTTAACCAGCTTGCAGTAACTTCTCATCGCACATTTGCATTCACCTGTAACAAAATGAGAAGAAACAAACTATGCAGCAGACAGTGGTTGAAGTACTAGAAGGGACGCTCTATGATATAAACATTGTAGTGAACAAAAGTTTTGCATTCCAGGTTGAGGTGTGATTTTTTTTTTTCCCTTTCAGTGTGCAGAAACTGAGTGAATTTCTGTCAAGTGAAGAAATTGGAGAAGAGCATGATAAAACTTCAGAGCTCAGAAGTGCAGATAATCACAGCAAATACCAGGCGGTGGTGAGTGATGCTGTTTAACCACGGGTGAAGTGGCTGCAGTAATTTGTACTCAGAATAGCTTTTTTACTTTTGCATTTCCTCATGATTGTTTCTTGCAATTGCAAAAACTCTCTTTAATACCCTGAACTGTGTAGGTTATAAGATGGTTGCTTGGATTTAGGACATCTTGCTGGTGCTGCCACCAATTACTGCTTATTCCTGTCTTTCTGATTTTGCACAGCCACTCAAAGTTGTTAACCGCAAGAGGCCTGCCAGGGACGACTGGAACAATTACAGCTCTCACATGAGAAGACCCATTAACATCACAGAAGCAGATGATTTTTGTGTAAAGGTGATATGAAGGTCACTCTAATAACACTTACTATAGCTCATTAATAGTCACTTTTGTACTCTAATGGTAGTTTCAAATTCAAGAACCAGCATTTTATGTGGACAGTCAGACACTTATGCTCATATCAGAGATTAACCTCCACCTTTCTTTTCTATGTCTTCCATTTTAAGAACTGACTACTGACCTCTGTGTTGTGATGAGCTCTGTGTATTCCTCTAGATTTCACCCAGCAATTTTCTATTTAAAGTGTTTAAGTCACTGGCCCTGTTCTCAGGACAAAAATTTCCAACTTAGAACATAGAACTGGGTTGGAAGGAACCTGAAAAGATCATCTGATCCAAACTTTTATGTATGCCAGACTCTTTCTTCCATTTTCAATGCTTGTACAGAAAAGTAGTATGAAGAAAATAAGAACTCAGTTTAGACATTCCTACAATAATCTTGTCATGGGTCTTCCCTTCCTCTTTTGGAATTCCTAGTAGCCTTTCAAGATGAATTTAACTAACCTCCAAAGGCCTAACTTCTTGGACTAAAAAATGAAAATTACCCATGTCACTTTGAAGACTGATGCTCTTGGTTTGCTATAGAAATGGCCAGAAGTGATACAAATCCTGATGGTTGTTATAGTGATGATGCTGGTTTTTTAGGCAGTCTGCTATTGGATTTGTATTCCTGGCACAAGAGAATGAATAATTCAGTTTCACGGGACAAAGTAGGACAACTGGTAGTGCTTTCAGGGGTTTTTAGAGGTTGTCATCTGACATGCTGCTTTGGTGAAGGATCCTTTTTGAAAAGACTTCCAGGAAAACAAGAGGAATATTTGAGAGAGGGTTTTGGGGAGGTGGTGTTACATCAAAAGACAGCCTGGTGTGACAACAAAGGAGGCTGCTACAAAGGAGAGGCCAGAGCAATAACCTCTGTGAGGACAGTATTTTTAAGGTATTGAATAGAAAGCCAGGAGCAGCTATAATCTTTGGCTCCATCTGCTGACATCGTTGTCACCGGTGGCACATGGGGCAGGGAACTTCTGCAGTTTCCAGATACTGTCTGTCTGCAGCTCATTGCCCATGAAGGGGCATTTTTTGAGTGATTATCTTCGGGCTGACTTCAGTAATCTAGAGGGAGGAACACAGCACTTTCTTTTGATCATTTTTTCCTGTTGTTTCCCAAGATGAAAGTATCACTTTTTTCTCCAGGGTAGGATCGAAATGTCCCATTCCACTGTTTTCAGATCAAAAAATGTTGTACCTTGTGTTACTGAAAGGCTTTGAAGGCTTCAGTGGCTCTGAAAAAGTGAGAGAAGAGGGTCCTGTACAAATACTGCCCTTTTAAAATTGCCTCCCCTTTCCTATTTTTTCTTGTCTTTTTCCGCAAGAATTTTCTTTAATTATCTGATTGTTGTGCTTGTTTGACTTCAGAGATTCTTGCACATCAGAATCCAGGCCTTTACCAAATCAGTCACTTGAAGATCTGTTTCCTGCAGTGAGCAAAGGCTCTGTTCCTATGCTCAGTGTAATGAGAACAGAAGTGGTGTCTCTGATGTTGAAAAAAGATGTCAGTTCTGAAGCTGGTTTTCTGTTTCTTGTTTCTCTCCATCTTGGCATAGATCACAAATGGATTTTTCACTTGGACACCTGAAGGTCCTCCAGCATTGTCCAACATTGATATCCGAATCCCTCAAGGTACAGAATGAAATCAGATATAGAGAATAAGATGTTTTTCTGTGAGCATTTGGTAAATTAGGCACTTATATACACCTTCTTCTCTCACAGGTCAGCTGACAATGATTGTAGGACAGGTTGGCTGCGGTAAGTCATCTCTCTTGCTAGCCATACTTGGTGAGATGCAGAAGATCTCTGGCAGCATATTCTGGAGCAGGTAGTGCTATTTAAAAAATTCAAGATTGAGTCAAGTAGTAATGCAGAAAAAAAGCCAAAACCTAACCTGGGAATCTTTTTGTGGAGTCAGGGATTTTGTAGTTGTATGTTCAAAACAAAAGCCTTACCCTAATGGCAAGGGAGCATATCAGAAAGAACCCCCAGCCAGAGTCAGACAAGCTTCTATTCCATTAACATGAAAAAAATAACTGTACTTGGGCATTCTACACTCCAGCCAAATAACCTGAGTGAAATTCTAACTAATTTGGGATTAGAAATAATTAGCTGAAGTGTTGTGTCGCTATAGGATTGGCATTTACCCTTTCAGGCCTGAGCTCACGTGCCTGAAGGGAACTGTAAAGAGGCACTGGCTCACCAGGAATGGTCTCTGGCTGTGCTTTTTGATGTGTGCTCCATCCCAGCCCTGCTCTAGTGCCTGAGAAACTGAAGAGATTTTGTAAGTGGCAGTGACCTCAGGGTCCTCCTCCAGTGCATCCTGCCTGATTTGACAAGAGGGAGATAGTCACGTCCTTCCCTCCTTTCCCAAGGGGACACAGCAGCTGACCTTTGACAGCCAGATATAGGCTTGTGTCTAACTTTTGTACTGGCCATGAAGGGGGGAAAAAAACCTGCTACTGAACTCCAACAGCTGTACTATTAGGGCTGGGTCTCTTGACCCCCAAACTAAATGACAGATGGTATAATATATTGCAACTCCTGTATGTGGTTTCCGGTAAATTACTGCCATTTCCAGCACACTGTCTGATCAATGTGTGTGAATATTTTTGGCCTGATTATTTTACTAGACTTCCTAGCCATACAGACTACAATTTGTCTCTTGGGATACAATTCTTTGTAGATAAAACTTGACAAATGGCAGAAGAACCTACAGAAACAATTTATTTTATGATTGGCAGTGAGGAACAACAGTGAAATCCAAGTGCTCTGATGGACAGAGGGTCATTGTTACCCAGTGGGTTCTGCACTGATTTTGTGAAACAAGTCTCACACATTGCATGAGTGCTTGTAGAGAGATATTATTTATATCCAGCCTTCATGCATAAGCCTGTCATGCCACTCAGAATTGCACGTGCTTTAATAGTAATAGTACAAGGAAGTAAGGTTCCCTAGTTCATAGGGAAAATCAAACCTAGGAAGGTGAGCCTTTCAGCTGGTGAAGGAGACAAGAAGCCAAAGTTCCACAATGTGGTGATTTATCCATTAAAACATACTTCCCTAAGCAGATTGTCAAGAATATGGTGAGGAACCATACTGAATCCCTGCAGCCTTATTAGGTGAACTAATTTCATTTCAGCAAGACTGTAATTTTTTACAGATGACATAACATGATTAAGAAGTGTAATTTGAATGTTTGATGCTAAACTAAAACACATGACATGATGGTTCTGATCAGACTGTGTTTTTAAGTAGCACTTGTTTAGAAGTATGTACTTTACATCAGTGTAAAAGTCAGAACTGGTTTTCATGTCCTCTATATGTGCCAAAGTATCACAAGGTAAATTCAGTTATTACCACATTTGTTTTGCTATCTGTGAGATACGTATAAAGGGACTTCTGGCTGAAACAGTCTTAGCACTGTAAGTGCTGGCTGCAGTGGGACAGGTTGTTTTGTTTCATCTTTCAGAGCTGCTACCATGTGCGCTGGTCTGTTTGGAACGACAGATGTAGTCAGTGTAGGCTGCACACCTGGGTTGTAAAGCTATCAGATGAAAGCTCACTCTAATTTGATAAGAAAATACTAATGCCTGACCATGGTACATGCAACATTATCCCAGGTTCAAGGAGAGCAGTCTCATCAAGTAATCAAATCACCAGAGCTTGTAGCCTTAGCTTAGGCAATAAAATGTCACCAAAATCAGTAAGATCCCTGTTAGAGCTTTTTCTTTGGGGTTAGACAAATGCTTGGTTTCAGTAATTCACATTACAGAATAGTCCTGAATTATTTCATTCCAAATTTCCTTCCCCTTCCCTTCCTCCAAGGTCACAGCTATGAAGATGAAGGATACATCCTGCTGACATGTCACTCAGTGCTCAGGAAATCTGGATTCTATTCCTGGCCTTTCCCTTGGTCTAATGGATAACCTTGCACAAGTCATTTCCCTCCTCAGTGCCTCTATGCTCTATTGATAAAACAGGATTAACTGCATATCGTAATCATTTGCTCTCTGTAAAAATTGTTTCAAGACCTTACAAAGAACTTTAACTTCTTCCTGGGCTAGGAATCAATGAATCCGAAGTGAGCACTGGCTCTTTTGTGGGTTTGTTGTTGTTTATGTTACAGCGTGTGCCTGGAAGATCCCGGTCAGATTACTGCCCTTGTCCAAAGCACGCTGAGAGCACCTCAGCATAAATATTTTATAATATGATTAGAAGTTAACAAAAGTAGAGAAAACGTTGTTTACATTCTAAACAGATGGTAAATAATATTGATTTGGCTACTTACTAAGTAATTAATTATAGTATATGTCATGCTAATTTCTTCTGGGCAGTGTCTCACTGTAAATAATCCCTGTTCAAGTCCAGGGAACAATTTATAGTTTAAGTCTTTTTGGAGTAAATAATATCAGAAAATTGACCTAAATAAGAAATAGTTTGCTCAAACAAAACTATGTCATTTGTATCTAAACAGGACATATATACTCCCATGTGAATCTACGGTCCTTATAATGTGAAGTGCTAGATTTAAGGTTGTTACCAGTAGATTTTCTCCTACTTGATGTGGAGTTGACTGTTTTCATCAAATGACATATTTTTAAAGTTATTTTGATGCCTAAGAAATACAGTGCTTTTTTAATAAATATGTGTTTACTGGAGTTTTCCAAAACACCCAGGTACTTGGTAGTTTCTGTAAAGAATGTGCTGCTACTTAATGATATGCAACAGGTTCATGGGTTTTTGGAGAAGGGGCCACTGAGTTCACACAGTCAATAAAGAAACAGTGAAGTGTGAGGTTAACCAGAAAAGCTTTGCTCAGTATGCTGGCCTTTGGCATAAAGATAACTAGTGGATGGCTGGCACTCTCAAATTCTACAGAAAAATGGATTTAGATACGGTCATTGCTTACTATGCATTAGCTTTTTGGAAGTGCCTCAAACCAACCTTTTAAACTGCAGGTATAGTTTTCTCTCTTGGATATTTATAAATAAATGATGTTAGCATAAAGTTATGAGACTGTTTTCTTTAAAGCATGAAAAACTTTGTTCCTCTTTGATTTTGTTTTAAACCACTTGATACACAGAGTCTTCATTCAATGGACCTGTTTAGCATCAGTAATAAGGATGGCCAGTCATCCTGTCAAACAACTCTGGCTGTGAATATCTTAGTACATGTTCACAAACAGCGAACACAAAACCTGTCGGTCCCTCAGACCTGCCCACACTTACTCATACAGGCACATCCCCCAAGGATGGGGCTGGTAGAGAACCAGCATGTTGCAACTCAACTGAAGGTGGGATCTGGGGTTCCAACTAATCCATTGTATCTGCAAAGGTGCAGTTACTGCCTTGGAAAAAATACAGTATCATAAATTACCAGTTTGCTTTCCCTGAAAACGTCCTTTTTTAAATGGAACTGCATTCGTGTCACACTAGAACTTCTCAGTTCTGTTACCTTCTCCAGGACAGAGTGGAGGTGATTTTATTTGTTGAGTCAAACTAAATATTCCTAAGGAAAAAAAGCTGTTACCAGAATTTTTTTTGACTGCTAATGTCAACTCAGTTTGTATAGAAGGAACAGATGTTGAGCTGCAGCTCTGTGATAAATACTGTTTGCAGTCTGTGCACTAAGTGGAATTTAATAGTTTTTCTTTCTGGGGCAGATTGCCTGTGCTCACTTAAGTAAACAGTCTTTGCTTTCTGTTTGTGATGCAGCTGTACTTCTGACAGTGAGACGGGGGAAGATGTCAGGTATGGCATTGTATTGGTCTTCTTACTAAATCCATGGTGATAAAAGGATCCAAAGGTTTCTAAAATCAATGGTTAAGGTTTTCAGAGTGAGAATTCTGAATATCAGTGAAACTTTCTCTGTATTACTTAGCTTAGGATATGATTTTTGAAAACACCACCTCTATGACTTGAGAAAATAAGAGCTGGATTTCTTTTATGATAATGTTGCCATTGCGATTTTGAAGATCCTCCATGTGTTTGGCATTTCTTCAAGTCTGAACCAGGTTATTCCCTAATGCTGCACTTTAAAAAGTATTATCAAGTATTGCTTTAAAAGTTTTGTTTATCAAAGCAAATTCTCCCCATTACTCCTCTCTTAATTTTTTTACATCCTATTGCAAATTGATTTTCACACCTAGCATTCTTCAGGCACACACAAAACTTCAGAGTTTGGGGAGCAGCAGATTAGTCCATCTGTTGGCAAGGGATCCTTGCATGGGAATTATTTTTACCTGATTAAGATAGCTCAGTTTGGATTTTGGGAATAGCTGCCAAATCAACTGAGAGCAAAGCTTGCTGACATGGTTGTCATTTTAGCGTGGCACACAAACCTCTAGAATGGTAAACTTTGTAAAAGTGACGATCCTCTTCCTGCTGAAGCCAGTGAGAACTTTGTTACTGAAATTGGCAAAGTGCTTAGTGCTTCTCAAAACTGAAGCTTTAACTGTACCTTTTTTAGGTCAGTATCATGTAGTACAGAAGTTTAGCATACTTAAGAGAGTTTTCAGTTACTCATTTTGTTGTATTTTTAATTATAGCATAGTGATAGTACTTTATGGTATTATTTACATTGTCTAAAATCATTAATTTTTTTTAAAAACAACCCTTGTGTTTGTTTTCTGCAGCCCAGAGAAAGAGTCTCCTGTTGACACGGAATTCAGGTACAACACTTTAATGGGAACTTCCATAGATTCCTTCCAACCTCAGCTGTTCTGTGACTCTGAACATTCTCCAGAAGCATCTGCACTTAATGAGTTGTTCTTATTAAAAGGCAAATGGGTTGTGTCTGTATGCAGCTACTGCAAGATTCAGAAGTAAAAACAAACAAGTGACCCTTGCAGTTCAGTAATGGCAAAAACGTCCACTCCTGAATACTGAGGACTGGCTGTAGCAGAATGTTCTCTTACCTACCATCAGGCTGAAAAGAATGGAAGCATATTTTTTTGTTCATGCAGCAACAGTACAGCACGTTTCTCTCATATTTTGAACATTTGATTTTGAGTTGTTGGCTAATATTAGAAATTCATGAGTTGTGTAAAATATTCAAGATAAAAATGTAGTCAGCAATCCAAAACACAGAGGAAAGGCTTTGCAGTGTACTTTCTTCTACCAATATTACCATAACTCCATTGCATTTTCAGTGCACCTATTTTCTTTTTTAAATCACCAGCATTTCAGACTTAATAGGTTTATTATGGCACTGAAATTCGTGTATTGGATGTCCCTTAACTGGTCTTATTTTCAGTGATCTTGAATGTATACTGAGCCTACTGGACTTAACAAAATGAAATCTGAAGATAGAGTTAGATTAATAACTTTAAACAAAGAGTCTTGTCAATGTTGTTTCTGATTCTAAATTAATGAACAGACTTAATCCTCTATTAGCCAAAGTCAGGGAGCTGAGGGAAGATTTTCCCTGTTGTAAGGTTGGATTTTTCTTCCTGCCTTTTTGTGATAATGAAGAGGATATGGTTGGTCTATCTGGTATTATCAGAGGAAAAATAATGTAATCCATTGATGAAAATGTATGTTTGTTTATGCAGTCTGGGAATAGGAGGCAATTACTTCCGCCTGCAGAATAAATTCCTTGTAAAACTTTGTCTGCTAAGCTATTTGTTTGCATTTAGTCTTTTAAGAGTGAAACCTTAGGCAGGTTCAGGGCAGACTTTCAGAGAAAATGTTGCACACACTGTTTCAGAATATTTTGTGCTCTGGATTTTTGGCCACATGTTTTTCACTGTTTCAGTAAAAGTTTTGTTTGATTGCCCCTTTACCATCAGAAGCACTGTAGACATGCAATAGATTTCTCATGTGGTCAAGCACTTGCAAGCTTTTTGCTGATGTCAAGATTTATTCTGCTCTGATATGTCACCCTAGTGTCAATTTGCAATTAAGATTAATTTAGAGGGGTTCACAAAATTCAAAGTCCGTAACGAATTTTGGCAAGCTCGTTGCTTGTTCCCAAATTCCTTGAAGTAATTAATTCTCACGAGAAGCAGAATGTAAGCCAAACATGAATGGTGTTCCCAGGCAATGTGCTGGTTCTCAGCGTGAAGCACATCTTACTGGCAGTGCCTCTATCTTCACTGGGCAAAAGAACACTTTACATAAAAGTTGTGAAAATGCCTTCCTCAAACTGTTTTCAAAAAATAAATTAGAAGTAACTTTTCAATGACACTGAGAATTAAGAGTAGCAAAGGCACAGTTTCAAGCAATGAAGGGAGGGGAAGGGAGTGCATGTTCGTCTCAGAATGCTCAGAGCAATTATTTCTCTATCATTGGGATGAGAATTTCATGCTAATTGAAAAAATGCTTCCCTCTTGAGGCAGAACTGAATGCTCTTGGAATTAGATTTTGGGACTGTGGACTGGGCTGCCAAGAGGATTTTTTTTCTCTTTTCTCTCTTCTTTTTCTTTTTCTTTTATTTTCTTTTTTTTGGTTTTGTTTCTGTTTCATTTTCCAGTAAAGAGAATTCATAAAACTTAATTAAATTCTAATGAGCCATCACATATTTCAACCTGGAAGCATGTTAGCGGGGTAGTGTGTGTTCTTTCAGGTCACCAAAGAAAATTGGATCCTATAATAACTTCTAAGCAAGCTTGGTGGAAGCCTTGAAAGAATGAACAGGATGAGTAACCTTAACTCTTCATAAAAAAGGATAAAGCTCCTGATGTATTTTGGCAGCTCGTGGTTTGAACTGCATTCAGGACCAACTAGGAGGAGGTTGCTGTAGTGTCTGTCTAGCAGACAGAGGCTACATTTGGGTGAGAGGTCCTGTCTTTGTATTGGATTAGTTGATATAGCTGGAAAAATGCCTAAAAGCATATCTGGGTTTATGATCCCTCTTCTGGCCTTTTTCTGGAGAAACGATGGAGTGCCAATGACTTTTTCAACAGGATCAGTTACTCTAATAAAAAATGTTGCCTTTCTTCCAGCTCTGCCTTCCTGAGGTGCTTAGTGCCCAGCAGCCACCAAAAGCACTACTACTTCAATAGTAGGCAGACTACTACTAATAATCCTTATAATATAAATATAATCCCTATAAAATAAAATGTAGATGGTGAGAATCCTGTTGGCCATACCTGGTAAGTTATCCCTTCTGATGGTACATTATGGGGGCTATTCCACAGAGGGAAATTTAGCAAATATTTTTTGTCTGTGTTCTCTTATCTTGTCTTCATAGACATAGAAAGATATTACCCATGACTGCACATTTACTTTATGACTCAAGTTCTCCTCTTAAAATGGGGAAAACAAATATGTTGGGAGCAGAAGAAACTGCCTTTGTGCATGTGTGGAGTTCTTATTTTTTTTAAACACATTAAAAATATCTTTTTAGAACATCCCTCCTGAAATGTATTGCCTAAATGGTGCTCTACTTTTTTATTAGTCTATTCAAACAGATCTGAGATTCAGTCTTTGGTAATTTTCTCCCTGCCATCTGCAGTGCTCAAGAGGCAGTTTTGCTGAGCTCGCCTTTCCAAAATCCACCTCACAACAGAAAGAGGGAACAAACTGAAATTCAGTTGGGTGAACAATTTCAGTATTCCACTGGAAATTTAACATCTTATGTTTCCTTGATGGGAGAGCTATTGATTGTCCTAAAGAAATGAAGTACAGCATTTTTGAAAACTTGTTACCAGTTTCTTCCTTTACAAGAAAATGGTTTCCAAAAATGCCTACTCACTGATAAGCTTGGAATTCTGTTTTGTTTGGGGTTTTTTTCCCCCCACAGGAAAAGAGGATCAGTAGCATATGCATCCCAGAAGCCTTGGTTGCTCAATGCCACAGTGGAAGAGAATATCACATTTGACAGCCCTTTTAACAAACAGAGGTAAGAGGTTGCAGCTCTGCTACACACTTTACTCCCCTTGTAGCTAGATAGTGGAATTGCACAGGCCTCAGTTCACGCATGAGTTCCCATCTTCCTCTAGTAACAAACGTGCTGCACCTGCCTGAACATGACAACAGACCCTGAGTTCTGCACGGTCCCCCTTGGACCATGCTTTTCCTGAAGCACACAAGGGACAGAGTTCAGTTTCACTTGGACTTAAACATAGAAGTGTTTTCCAAGGAACACGTTTAGCATGCGGTGTTCTCTTCTTACACCTAATTGACTAGTTTGTCTTAGAAGGACATTAGCTGTTTGGGAGTTGGAATGTTGTTTATTACAATTTCAGTGTTTGGGATGTTGTAAAGGGTTAGTGGGCTGCCTTTTTATTCCGTGTAACTGCCCACCAAGCATTCTAAAATATTTAAAAGTTAATTGCTGATATTCTGTCTTCACACTTAAAAGAAGTGGTTGGCTTTGTATTCACATCCTGCATGCATCTTTTCTGTCATCCTTGAATAGTGAAACAAGAAACAAAGGCCCGGGGCATGAGAAAAGTTAAATAGTACATAGTAGCAATATACCATGGAAGAAGTTGTGCCTATCTTGCCCAGTTTTAACATTAAAAATTTGAATTGGTAAACTGACCTAAGATGCTTTTTCTTAGCTGAAATGTTATCTACTTGCCTGTGACTGATAGAGATCCCATTAGAACAATTAGTGGCTAACAAATATGTTTTCCACTGTGTGATTTTTCCAGCTGGTTAATTTCTGTTCCTCTGCAGGTAGGAAATGTGCTTCTTTAGCAGTATCTGTGTGGATTTTGCATTACCTTTTTTGTTTCTGCAGGTACAAAGCAGTAATTGATGCTTGTTCCCTCCAGCCCGATATTGACATTCTCCCTCATGGAGACCAAACCCAGATTGGAGAGAGAGTCAGTAAACAGCTACAGGCTTCTATTTTTGTTTTAAATATATAGAGGGGGGGTTATTATTTTGTTGTGTTCTTAAAATCTTACTGGTTATTGGGCAACAAAGGTAATATTTTAGTTAAGTGTACGTTTGGGTCATTAGTCTGAAAGCTCGTTGCTCGGTAAACATGGAAACTGTCATTTATGTGGGATGCAGTGATTTAAATGTGCTGCTATCAGAATATTTGACTAATTCTGTGGCCGCTAACTCAGATATCCTGACTTCACAGTGCATTCTGTTTCTTTAGGAGTAACATAAAAGTAAATAATTTGTAGATTTTTAGAGCCCCTTCATTTAGAAAAAGGCAGGTGTTTAATCAACAGCAAACTAAGCTTCATCACGTAAGAGAAGATTAGGGAGTGACAAAGAAAGGGAACAGAAGTCACAAATTTATAAACAGTTTGCTCTGGCATATACTGGCTCTGTCAGAAACAAACAAAAAGCCCAACTCCCAAACCCCAAAACCCCAACAAACCACCCCTCAGAAGGATATATTTTAAGAATACATTTCCATGCCTAATCTCCACACTGGCTACCCTGTTAATTTTAAATGGATTAGTTCCTAACCCAATTCATTGTGTAGCCAAAGAAATGTTTTTTGACAGAGGAGGTGGGGTAACATCTCCTGGCAGCAGTGCTGGTTTATGAGAGCTTAAGGTGTTTGTGAAACTGCAGGTGGATCACAGGAAAGATAAGTAACTAAGAGCCTGGTGGTAGCAGGGGACTTAAGGCCAAAACCACGTGCAATAGCAGCCAGGTAATGTTCACCTCAGCATGGTCTGACCTCCCAGCTGGCAATTACTGATTACAGGGTGTGATGGAGCTGATACAGTATGACAGCATACGATAATAAAAATAAGTAAAACCCAGGACACAGCCAGACTCATAAGGCTAGCTTTTGAGTAGAAGTCTAGTTCAGACTGCCTGCAGAATATTTGTGTCATTGTCCAGAAAGCTTCTGTGGATAATCCAATTGAAATATAAATATTCAGTTGATCTTTTTTTTTTTTTATAACTGTCTGATTGTTTTTCTTCTGCTTATCTCCAGGGTATTAATCTGTCTGGAGGGCAGCGCCAACGTATCAGTGTGGCAAGAGCACTTTACCAGCAGACAAATGTTGTGTTCCTGGTGAGTAGGTGCCATTGTTTATGCTCCAAACAGAAGCACGAGATGCAAGCATTTAGTGTTTCATGGGTAACACATGATGATCATTGTGCTTCACTGAGCTAAGACAAATATGCACTGTTTATTTATATTCATTGTTATCTAGCCTGCAGGTAAGGAGCATTTTGTAAATGCTGCAGACAGATAGGTATTAGGATGCAAATTGAAATGCTGATGCTTCCCCTCTCAGTCTATTGAAATTTCTTTTTTGACCCTTGTGTTTATCTTTGGTACTTAGAAATTTAATACTCAGCTGTATTCATGAAATTCCTAAGATGTCTCAGGACTGAAATTAATGTTGTCCTGTGTCTGGGGTGTTTCCTCTCTGCAACAAACTAAGCTGTCTTCCCACCCTGAACTGCTTGTTGTATATCCTGTCCCAACTGCAACAGAAGTGCTATGGAAAAAGGAGTGAGAGCAGGATCTAAAAACTTAGTAGGTGGGAAAACAGATGCATCCTACACACTCGCTAGTAGTGAGCTTGCTGGGTTTCCAATTTAGGACTTCCTCTTACACTCTGTTTTCAAGGAGCTTTGAATCCAGCTGTTATGACAGTGAGACATATGGGATTAGAAAAGCTGTGCACATTAGAGGTCATCCCTGAAAGTCTGGGAGGTTGCTTAAACCTTTTGCTGTAATTAGACTGATCAATATGTGCTCACTTCATGTGTAGGGCATTTCCAGGCAATGACCAGAATGCAGGAGAGTAGAGAGCAGTCGGGCCAGGTCCTATATTGGGCTGTAACTTGGTTTTGTCACTTTTGTCTTTTTTTGCAGGATGCTCAATAATTTCGTAATAGTAGCAGGTTCTCTTATGGTTTGATAATGTGAAAGTACCTACAAATAAACTTTTTTCCAGTTGCTAACCCTTCAGAAATACCCAGGAATCCTATACGTATTTGCAAACACTCAGTTCTTTTTAGTCCAATTTTGTAAACAAATGCTTATGAAACTTCTCTGTCCCAAGCACACACCTCATATTCAATAACTTTCTGTATTTTCTAAACTTCTTGTGACAAAAGGTCATGTGATAATTCATTACGTATTTTATTCTTAATTACATTCATTCACTCAGCACATTTCATTTGTCACATGTTGGACTAGTCCTGTAGCATGAACTGATATTTTTTTTTCAGGTGTCTTGCAATCACTGCATCATTATAAACCTATCTGATTGCTGCCTTATGGAACAGCCCCGCCTGACTCCCCAGGGCAATGCCATGTCCTGAGAACTGGCATTGCCAGTGCCCAGCCTTGCACACAGGTGGCTGTGCACAGGCTCGGGGCTCAGGATGACATTTGGTCTGTGTCAGATCAGGAGTGCAGCAGTGGAGCTGACAACACGCAGCCTTGCTCAGTGAGCACAGTGCACACACAGCTGCACACACGTTTTTGAGAATCAATTCTGTGTTGCAGTTGGAAGTTACTGTCTTTCAAAAGCACTTTTTAAGTGTCCTGTTATGATGCTCTGATTTATTAGAATTTCAGTGGCCATTTACCTTACTGCTGGTGTCAGATATTTTTGGTTCTGCAGATACATGAAAGAACAATGCTGAAGTATCTAGTGCAGTCACAGTATAAATTGTTGCAAAATTGAAGGGAATAAAAGTTCAAGAAGATTTTCTAAAGCACTCACCATTTTGGTTATACCTCTTGCGAAGTAACTGGTGGCAATGATGTCACTCAGAAAGCAGAATTAATTCTATTTCAACACTGCTTCATCAGCAAACATCTGGAGAAAAGAAAACAAAATTGGATTTTTAAAGAAATCCTGGGTTTAGTGTAACATAGTAGTATGAAATAAAATAATAAGTAAATCCTACAGCCAGTATCATGAGTGCAAGCAGAAATCATAAATTTGTAATTCCAGACAAATAGGATTAGGTAAACAGGTCCCACAAAAAATGGTACAAATTAGTTTATGCCTAAATTAATTGCATATAACTCATTGATTCAATAAGATAATCTGAGTCACAAATCAAGCATTTGAGCAGACTCATCAAACTGATCAATATTTCTCCTTTTGTGATTCTTTGTTAATAGAATTTTGATTTATGGATCAAAAAGAAAAATCAGAAGGCAATTCTGTACAGGGGAAATAAAAATGTGCTCTTTGTCACTGTCCCCACAGCAGTTATGTAATAGATGCATAGACAGAGGTTGCTGCAGTGCCTTGAGTCTGGCAGCAGCAATGTACTGCAGTTACATAGGCTAGAAACACATCTGGGGAGAGGAGCAGCCCTCGGAAAGCCTCATGAAATCACAGCATTTACACAGCTGTGTCTGAGCACACGCTGCAGAAAGACAGCTCAAGGTCTGTTATGTAATTTAAGAAAACCATTCCTCAGAACAGTTTTGATCTTCTGATGGCCTCTTTTGACTGTCTCTGTTGGTCTAACTGGTTTCACCAGTATTAAAATCTGTCCATTTCTTTACATCCCGTAAGTGCTGGGTTCAACAGTTGACCTCTTCTCCTTGTGACAGGATGATCCATTTTCTGCACTGGATATCCACCTAAGTGACCATCTCATGCAGGAGGGGATCCTGAAAATGCTCCGGGAAGACAAGCGGACCATTGTGCTAGTAACTCACAAGCTGCAGTACTTGCCCCATGCTGACTGGGTAAGAAAGCTCTTCCCGACTTTTCTGAGGAGACAGGAATGTGCCACAAACAAGGCTCTTGCTTCAGCTTTCCACCAGGTGGTATTTTAGTGAGAGGAGACATAATGAAGATCTCTTGAAAATTAGCCAGTGCCATAATTTTGAGATTCCCATCTTAGAACACCTAAATAGTTTGGATTTTCATAGAGCTGATACTTAATACTCTCATGAAAGCAGGTTGCATTTAAAATACATTGAATATCCAAACCCGTTAGTTATATTGGAAAATTCTGCTCATTTCCTAAAATCTCAAAACAGTGAAATGTTTGAGTAAGCTATTTGCCTGTACTGGGATGTTACTAGGAGTTTGTCTGTGCTGTCACAGAAAAATTAAGTTAGTGCTTTCTGTAACAGTTTGTAATTGCAAATGTCAAAGATGAAGCAAATCAAGCAGGATAAGGAGGTTTGGTTTTTTGGATTTTTTTTTTTTTTTAGTTCATTGATTCACATTGGCCTTGCACTTAGTTCTCCTGCAGTTCTCCAGCTACACTTTCGCCTTGCCCACAAGGATTGATGGTTGCAGTTACATCTCCTAGCAGGACTTCTTTCATTTGCAGCTTGCACAGACTATAGCAGCAGTTACTCCATCTCAAGAAGTAATCATGTCAGCTGCTTTCTGTTCTTCATATTGGCTTGCTGTAAAGTTGCAGACAGACATTAATCTTGTTCTGATTGTGGTTTTTGTGAGCAGCATTTATCCTTTATAGTGTCTGCTGTGACCTTTAAGAATTGCCACTGTTCTCAACATGCTTCTGGTTTTCCGGTTAGTGTGTCTCAGGATATAGGAATTTTCTGCCTCCTTCCCCTCCTTATGAGGTCCATCTTAGCCTCTTCTTTTTTGTCATATATTTGCATTGGTTTAAATATG
Source organism: Brachypteracias leptosomus (assembly GCA_013401335.1). Taxonomy (NCBI): domain Eukaryota; kingdom Metazoa; phylum Chordata; class Aves; order Coraciiformes; family Brachypteraciidae; genus Brachypteracias; species Brachypteracias leptosomus. The sequence continues at coordinate 163,328 of VYZX01026990.1, forward strand.
CACAGTTAGGGCCCTGTATCAGTGAAATCTTTTGCATTTTCTTTATGAATGTCAGACTCATTTGTAGGCATTTGTGTTTTATGAAGTACTTTATGAGAGTTCCTTTATTTCTATTTTAATTGGGTTTCAGTAATGTTTTATGAAATACACTGTTCCCAACAGCCTGTAGGACAGGAAGGATTTGTATTAATTAAGTTTTTAATTAAAAAATATTTATTAAGAAATAGTTCCATTTTTTTTCCTAAGCACAGGTCTCATTAAGCCTTAGCAAGTCTTACCCAATAGAGTTCTGTGGGAATATTTATTTTATTTTATTAGGGAATTTAAAATAAAAATATAACTGAAGTATATGTGATGACCTTCCTAAATCTTTGTAGCAAAACCCTCAGAAGAATTCAAGGTCCAGCCCAATTACAGGTTTTAAATTGACCATAAAAGGATCCTTGTTTGCTTTATTTTTTCCTTTCTTCTGATGTAGATTCTTAGCAGTAAGTGGAATAGGTTATTTCCCCACCTCCTCCACCTCCCACCCCTGGAAATTTCTGAGTTTCCCGGGAGAGAGAAAAATAAATACTGCATTAACTATTTTCTAATGATGTCATGTGAGTTTACAATCCACACGCCTCATTTTCCAATTCCCCTTGTCACATCTAAAGTGAAGGTAGTTACACTGGGTGTATAATGTAGTTACATTGATACAAACCTGGAAACCACACCCTTCAGACTTTGTCTTGCATATAGAATTTTTTTTTTCAAACTGTGTCCACTGTTCATGCTTTTAAAAGCTTTAAGGATGCAAATTCTCCAGCATTTCCTTATCAGGCCCATGATATCAAACAGACGGTGAAGCCATCATGCTCATATCTAATTGCCTGAATGAGGGCAAAACATGCTGTGCACAGTGTGTTGCTAAAAGCCTTTTCCTTTTAGGAGGTAAGAGAACTCTAATATCTTATCTTGCTAATGACTTGTATTGAGGAGGAGTGATTCACTCTCCCATCTGCTGACAGGGACCTCATTCTTCTTCTTTCTCACCTAAAAGCAACCTTCCTTTCTGCAAGCATGAAGTGCAGAAAGTTTCTGGTTTTGCAGCATCTTGAGTAAAGGGGATAGAGTCAAAAAATAACTTCACTGTCTTCTTAGAAGACAGATTTGTTGACAGACATAATCTTCATTTAAGAAAAGAGAAAATTCTGTCCAGACATAGCAACATAGGTTTAAAGTGAACAGAGATACAGGGCTATTTATCTCACCTCTTGTGTTTCTAACTTTTTAGATAATTGCGATGAAAGATGGTAACATCCAGAGAGAAGGAACACTCAAGGACATTCAGAAATCAGAGACTGAGCTCTTTGAACACTGGAAGACGTTAATGAATCGACAAGACCAAGAGCTGGAGAAGGTTTTAGATGGGCAGGGCAATCAATATTTGCAAAAAATGTGCCTTTTTGTTTCTTAGGTTGAAGGCATCAGCAAGGATTGAGATGCTGTGTGATTTCTAATTTAGTATAAATGTAGTATTACTATTACCAGCATTATTTATCTATTAAGACAAATTTCTTTATCTGGACAGCTCATGCTTCCCTGATAATTTTGTCTCAGATCAATTCTTGATAAGAAGCCCTATCAAAGTATTCTTGTCTAAAGAATATTAAACTGGACCATTTTAGAAGAGCATTGGTAATGTGCAATACTGACAACTGCTTCTATGAATATGCCTGAATTTACTCATTGCATTGGGGAGAAGTTTTTCAGGTGTGCCTATATTAAGCTTTCTAAATCATTAACACAGGAAGAATGAGGTATTAATCTTATTTCTTACTAATTCAAGGATCTCTGCCCAAGTTAAGACTCCAAGAGAGCTGGGATTGACAACCTGCAATTAATGTCAGATATCTGATTTATGTCCTTTGGTTTTTACACAGAGGTAGCAAATCAGTGACATCTACCTGCTTTAAGATTCTCACTTTTATTTTTCACTGATGTTCTGATTTTAAACAAATTTTGTCACGACTAGGAATTTTTGTATTAATTCTCTGGCTGAGAGCATGTGAACTCTCCCTTCTTTAGGAGACTATTATTGAGAGAAAAACTGTTTTGGAGAGAACGAATCTCCGAAGGACCATGTATTCCCGTGAAGCTCTGCTGAAAGATGATGAAGAGGATGAAGGTAAGAGGGCACCCTTTGAGCCCAGTACCACTACATTACTTCTTCACAGTTAAATTATATTAGAATGAATTAACATAATTCAAACTGGCAAGAGAATAATCATTTTTCAGGTGGGTCGTGATCTGTAAGAGTGCTGTTTCCATTGACTTTACCTCTGGACTACAGGGATTTCAAGCATCCAGAAGTCATAGCTTCCTCAAAACTTTTGAAGTTTCTTTTTTTATAGTTGAACATGTTGATAATGACAGAGAATAATATTGAATAATTTATGCTGGGTGAGCTTCAAACCTGTCAATAGCTAAGCACGCTTGTTTAAGGTTTTACATAGGAAAAAATTGCAGTTCATTTTTATTAAGCCATTACTTTCAAATTGCAAAAACATGGCTGAAGACACTGATCACCAAGCACTAAGGTTTTTTCATCTTTTTAGCATGCATTACTGCCAAGGTTAGCAGGTTTAATATGTGCGTGCCAGAGCAGGTAATGTCATCATTTCACTTTTTATCCTGTGTGTTAAGACCTGTTTTGTAGCTGCTGCTTGCCTCTCTGTGAAAGGTGTGTATGAGTAAGTCAAGTGTGGCTGTACTTTTTTCTTGCACGTTGCAGAAGAAGTAACAGAAAGTGATGATGAAGACAACCTGTCCTCAGTGCTGCATCAGAGAGCAAAGATGCCCTGGCGAGCCTGCGGCAAGTACCTGAGCGCGGCAGGAATCCTGCTGCTGCCGCTGCTGCTCCTGTCCCAGCTGCTGAAGCACACGGTGATGGTGGCCATCGACTACTGCCTGGCGCGCTGGACCTCCGCTGCCATTTCTGGGAAGACAGAGCTAGAGCTGAGGAACTGCTCTCACTGTGAGGTATGGGACACCTCGTTTACCCTCCTCTGATGATTTAACCAGTGCTGGCCTCCCACTGCCGACCTCTGCTCTGAGATTTGTATGCGGTGTGCTGTATTTCTAGTGGTGGAGCCACTTCTATCTTGAAAGTTAATGCATTTGGGGTACACTGTGCAATAAAACCAACAGTTAGGCTTTGTGCATTGTTGTTCTGCTTTTGCTAGATTTGTGATATTTTCATCTTCTACCTGATATGTCTAGATCTTGGTCCCTGAACTAATTTTGATATTATAGTTCTTTTTTCCTATACTGTTGCATTCTCATAGCAAGGTAGGGTTTTCAGGTTTTTAACGTATGGGAAACAGATTATTTTATTTTATTTTATTTTATTTCTATGACGAGCATGCTTTTTTTGGTTGATTTTTGTGTGAATTCCACATGGAAGTGACCACAGTGTTGCCTAGCAGGGAAATCTGTATGTATAAAGCAGTAGTGGAGGGATTTTGTTAAAGCTGAGATTGGTTTTTTTATGGGGATTTAGTGACTACAAATAATTCACATTTGTGATTGGGAGGTGTATGGAAGTTTTCACTGCTGTTATCCTTTCATCTCGAAAAATGCTTTATTGATGCTCATTTTTAATATGGAATTAGTATTTCAAAATAAAAATTATTATGTTCTGTTGCTATTTAAAAAATAGTCCAAAACAACAAAGTCATCATAAATGTTTTTCTTCCTTCAGATGAAATATATTTTCTGGGTTTTTCATGGTACTCTTATGATTTAAATTTCCTGATGAATCTCTTCTTTTCATGCAAACACCCTTCTCTCCAAAGGATAATAAATTGTGGTTTAAGATGTCTGAAAATCATTGGCAGTTTAATTCAGGGAGGAAAAAGGATTTACTCCTTACATTTTTTCAGAGCTGTGTTTTTGTTTTGACAATAAATGTTAAAGATAATTTACAATGAATAATGTTGTTATCCTTTCTTTGTTTCTTAGGATTTCAGCCATTCTCCATATTCAAAAGTTTTTAGCATTCTCTGCTGTCTTGGGATTGTATTATGTCTTGTCACATCAATAGCAGTGGAGTGGACTGGCTTGAAAGTCACCAAAAAGCTACACTCTTCTTTACTAAATAAAATCATTTTGGCTCCAATGAGGTATTCCTCTGATTGTAATACAAATTGTATTGTAGTCACTTTGTGTTCCTTACCCAGTCTTCTAAGGCAGTTCTTCTAAGCACAATTTTTATTGAGAAGTGACTGTGAATCCCATTTGTTTGGGGTTTTTTCATGTGTCATTAAAAATCACCAGGTACCAAACTACTGAGCAGTTTTTGAAAATGGTACCCAGGCAACTTGAGTTCTAGACATGAGTCAAATGTCTCTTCTGCTTTGACTGTGACTTCAGAGTTTTACTTCCTTGCATGTTTAATTTATCTTTGCTGGTTTTAATTAGGGAGAAAACACAATTATTGATCGCTATGCTGTACAGTTCATTCATAGTGTGCATCGCAATCTTCATCACTGGGAGTGTTTGCGGTCAGGCAGGGCTTGTGCAAGCCTCTGAAAGATAAAGAGCTAGGACAGATGTCATCACTGCATCATTAGAGTTCACTGGGGTGCACAGATGACAGTAAAGGCCTTTGTATCCTGCTTAAGTTTTCTTCCTAATGCATGAAAGGAAAGTTATAGATTGATTCAAACCTGCAGCTGTTACCGAACATTAGGAAAAATACCTTCTTATTTTTAAACTAACTGACCCAGAAATCATGGAGAAATAATATACATGGAAAAGCTCAGATATTTTTTTTAAAACATTTTTAGAATAGACTTCAGGTTCAATATGATGTATGGAACAATTATCAATTACAGAACAGTAATGAAGTTTGCATTTTGCGTGTGCAAATATAAGGGAAAAGTCTCTTAATATATTATTCCAACAGCTGTTCTTAGTTATGCATTTCAATTCCCAGAAAAATGCAAGCCTTGCAATTTAACTTAGTTTGCATTTTTGATGAAGAGACCTCAAATTGCAAATCTGAAAGGATTTTTTTCTAAAATATAATCATGTGATTTGCATAGCTTAGGCAGTAGAGGGAGCTGAGGACATGCTCACTGTTGCATTATGTTCAAGACGGCCATTTTCTGGGAAAGCCATGGTTATGGGGGAAAATTAGAACTTTACTGTGGTTGTCAATTTGTTTGTTTCTGTGATACAGCACTTAGCTTAAGGAAGACAGGAAAAAAAGTTAAGATTATACTAGTATCAGTATTGTAATCTTTCCCATTCCTTGTCTTATTTTAGGTTTTTTGAAACAACACCTCTGGGAAGTATATTGAACAGGTTTTCAGCTGACTGCAATACCATCGACCAGGTACCGAGTGTTCAAGCTGCCAAGTTATCCTGTTTTCATTCAGATGAAGTTCCTGATGATCTATAATTTTGACTACTGTATCAATTTGCATCATGATTTTGTAGGTTCAGAATTAACTCCTCATATTAAATGTGCATTGAAAAAAGCATTTATTCGATTAAAATGCCCTGTATAGAAAAGGGAAGCATAATTAGATCAATAGTGATATCCTCAATTTAAGAGGATCTGCTTTTTTTTTTAAAAGTGGGTAAACACGTTAACTTGATACATATGAGCAAATGAAATGAGAAAAAGGCAGATGCTGTTGCCCAAAATAGAAATTACTGAAATTCAGGTTATGAGTATTTACCCCAGACTGCACTGCTGGCTCATAGGATCAATGCAGACACTGAAATCATCTATTGCACCCCATCTGTAGTCCTTGGATGTGAGGATTGTGGTCCACAGTGCAGACATGTGAAGCAGCTCCACAGAAATCCCTTCAGACTTTACCCAAAATCCAGCAGTCCATTCAAAAGCAGACGAATGTGTTTAGTGCCTCAATTCCTCAAAATTATATTCTTTGTGTAAGTGGAAGAAAGGAAAATGAAGTAATCTGTTTTAAACTTGATATGTTACAGAAGATTCTATGTGTTTATTCTTCTTTATGCAGCACATCCCAGCTACCCTGGAGTGCTTGAGTCGCTCCACTTTGCTGTGTGTATCTGCTCTTGCTGTCATCTCCTACGTCACACCGATGTTCCTCATCGCCCTGGTTCCCCTCGCAATCATGTGTTACTTCATCCAGAAGTACTTCCGAGTCGCGTCACGGTAAGCACATAAGCCAGTATCATTCTGCTGATAGAAACATCTGCAATGTGTCATGGCCTTGCAGAGCTGCAGTGCTGGGGAGCTCCATGTTTCAATTCAGTCCTATCAAAGCCATGACCCTCTCTGAAAGTGAGTCAGATCCACTAGAGTGGAAATATGTTGTTTTGCAAGTGCCTGTGTCTGCAGCTCTTCAAGCAGAACTTCATGCATGAGCAGGGTCTTTGTCCCTGATCAAAGTTTCAGAGTTCACAGATCACAAAAAAGCAACTGGATTCTGTGCTCCCCAGAGGCTGTGTGCTGGGCATGTCCAAGAAGATGTGTTGATAGAACAGGGAAACTGATACCTGCCTATCCAGATGGAGATGTAAATCTGTGGAGAGGCTGGAGAATGCAGTATAACCATGGTGGTTCTGCTGTCCATTAAGGATCCAAGAAACATGAGCCTCCTCTCTTGTTCTGGATGCCTTTTAGTTTTTTAACAAGTTGAAAAATTTTAGTCATATCTGTGATTTTTCTCCTTTTAAGATCATACCGCTTCCCTCCAGTGGCACTCAGGAAGCACTTGTAGCAATGCTGCATTTATGCCCCCATGTATGCATGGATTGGGAGGGAGTCTGCAACCAATTAACTTCCTGCCAGAAGGAACTGAGACTAAATAGAATTTCACCCCACATGTGCTTCCACTGGTTTCATGACTAAATGTGAAATCTAGAAGCACAACTGAAGGATGAGCGTGGGCTCCCAATTACTGAGTGCATGAGCTCTACTGCTAGCTCAGTGACAAAGAGTGCTGTCAGCTGGGGATGGAGAGTGGAGAGGAAGGAAGTTGCATTTTGCCTTCTGCTTAACTTGAGCCCTTATTTGCAGTATGCCATTAAATTTATATTAAGCATAGAGACAGAATGCTGTTTAAATGAATAAACAATTGAGTATAATAAACAGCAATATAGGAGAAACGAGGGAAGGCAATGAAGGGAAAAGACCTACTCAGAACTCCAGCACTGTTTGTATTCAAATTTTGAAAGAAAAATCTTCCCGGGTTCTTTGTTCCCTGCTCAGAGACATGCAATGCTGCCTTGCAATCTATCTGAACCTTCCATGTGTAATAATTGTGTTGTGATGATATTCCCTTTCACCCCCTGGGCCTGTTTCAAGAGAATAACTGCACAACAAAACTGTTTTTTTACAAAATTCTTTTCATCACCCTCTCCAGGGACCTGCAGCAGCTGGATGACAGCACTCAACTACCATTACTCTCCCATTTTTCAGAGACTGTTGAAGGTCTTACCACCATCCGAGCCTTCAGGTATAGTATTTTAAGAAACATATATTACCTCACTTCGGAATATCTGATTCTGTTCTGCAATTGTGCAGTTCTAAGTAATGGTTATTTGGATCACCTGGAAAATCCAGTCTCCAGAACACTCGTAAGGGGGAACTCCAAAACACTGAAGAATTTTAAGTATTTTGCATGTGAAGGAGTTACTGTAGAAAAACAAGCTAGTATGTGTCATCTGCCCTGTGGTGACTCTCTATATCCTTGCATGCAGCCTGAATAAAAATTTGTGGACAAATGTGATTTAAGAAGCTAAATTAGCTTGCAATTACTGCAGCGCACGGTGTGGCAGACTAATGTGCTTGGACAGTTTCCATAGAACAACTAATATGCACTAACTTGTTATGCCAGAGTAATTTGTGTACGAGTCGATGTCCTGATAAGAGAAACTGTGCATGCCAGTGACTTCAGAGGAGGCAGTAGCATCCTAAGTTGTTTTTTAGATTGCTACTGAAAATGTGGTTGTTCATACTGGTTTTGAAAACACACAAGCTGGAGACAGTGTCTTTCGTCTCCTGTTTTGATTCATTTTTCCATCCACATAAGCTGACAGGAGCAGCCCAGGAATACCTGATATTGTTTATCTGCATTACAAACATGGCAGTCATGCCAGAGGTACCAATAAAACCATTGCTGTGCCTACCAGCTGCTCTCCCTACACTGGTGCTATTCTTGACTTTTCCCACTTGACTCAAATGTGGTCAGCTCTCTTCCAGACCCATCTTATCTAGATGTCTACACATTTTATCAGTTATTATTGTTACCAATCTATCTTTGAAATGGTAGCGCTTATTCCTCCTAACTTATAGTTTTAATTTAATATTCCTCCTAACTTATAGTTTTAATTTTATAACAGAAGTAATGCACAAAGTTGACTTTTCTAAAACTACTCTAAATAGGGCATAAATAGCTCAATGAAAGAACAACCAGCCTAAGAGTTTGGAGTTTTTTGACTGAAGAAAGCTTCCTGAGGAGTGGTGGAACAGCACAGTATTTTCTGTTATTAATTACTGTTACTGAATATTTAATTCATTAAGTGGCAGCAGTGTTCTCTAGTTTGTAGTTATGTCTATATTCAGTTTTAAGGAAATTCAATTTCTCTTTTAATTGTTGCTTTTCTCATTTGTCCATATATTCTACTTCATCAAGAGGATCTTTAGAGCATTATGGCTGTATATTTTCGGGTGTTGATACAATAAATAATATTCAATTCCATCTAGCTAATATTTTCAGTCTTTTGGAATATTCCCTCTTGATTCCTCCTTTCATCTTGAAATGGGCTCCTCTGTCAAAGAATTGTTTGATGCCTCCTTTTTCTGAAATTCTGCAGTAGCTGATGTGTCTCTGACCTAGACAGCTATGTGTGTTCACTAAGTTCTGTATTCCATCTGCCTGCCAGCTTCCCGCATCAGCTGGTAACCTCGCTATTTTTAGGTGTATGTAGCTTTTCAGCTGCCTAACATATTAGCAAGAGTGGAGTTCAGACTTGCTAGCTTGAGCATCCCTAAAAATAACACTAATTCAGGAATCCAGTCATTCAATTAGGAGGTGCCAGTTATTCTCAGAGTGTCCCTACCCTTGGTAATTCTCCATCCTACACTTACTCAGAATGCATAAGGAAAGAAATGTATAAAAAAATTTAGGGGGAGATCGGAAAGACAGCCACTGACTGCTGCAGCTATAAATACACCTTCAGCAGATGCCCTGGCCTGATTTACAGTTTGCTGTCTGGCACCTCAGATATTGATTGTTTAGCACCAACACTAAAACGTAAATGTGAAGGCTTCTATGAAGACTGGTCTGTATTCTGAGAGGCCTGGTAATCTGGGGACACTTTCTGAAGAGAAATTCCACCAACAGTGCTAACTTCGCATCCCCATTCCACGTGCACATGCATGACTGACTCATGATGCATACCTCACATCTTCTAAGGCATGTCTGCATCACGTAATACCTCATGGTATAGAGAGATGAAAGTTAAATGTGACTGAATTGGTTCCAGAAGCAGCACAGCCATCTCTGGCTTGCTAGCACTGACACTCGTGATGCTAATGCTCACTTTCAGGAACACCTCTCTAGGCTGTGCAAACACAGCAACGTGCTCAGAGCCAGCCCAGGCCCTTCTGCATTGCACACACTAGACATGTCTCTTATGTCTTGGCACACTGGCTAAGTTGTGAACAGCTAAATTATTTCCACAAAGTGGTACTTATTTCTTATCCTCAAATCATAAATGGTTTATGTGAAGTCATAACTTTATTATACCATACTCAGAAGGAGGATTAAGATACTCTGCAGTGAACAAATTCAAAAGCTGCTCAGAGCTATGTACTTGATACTTAAACAAAATGTTGTCTTACCCTTCTCTCATATTGCTATAAGTTTATAAATAAGTAGTGCTTGTCTCAACCATAATAGCTAAGGATATAAATAGGGCAAAGTTTTCCAGGGGGAGATTAGCAAGTTGTGTTAAACTTTTTTTAATGTAATAAAGGGAGGGAAAAGGCAAGCTTTGGGTGCTTAAACTAGATCTTCAGGCCTTCAAGCTTCTGTTACTACCCTCAAAAAGGCTTCTGTGCCAAACTTCTCCTTTATTATTAGACATAATATTTATATGCTTTATTATTAATGTCACATTAATTTACACCTATGCAAATAAATATGCCTGGGGTGACTTGCTGACTTGCATACTTGCCAAGAACTCAGTCTAAATGGGTGTAGCCGGGAATCCTCCTCCCTGTCTGCTGAAGTCAAGGCAGAAGTCATTGATGCAGCTGTTCTGATGAGTGGGTGCAGATCGACTATAATAAACTGTAAACAGACCTATTTGCCATTAATCTTATTTTGTATTCTGTGGCTAATTCATTTAGGGGGGCAAACACAGTTCTTTCCAGTCTGTTACTTCTTGTTGCACCATGTCCTTGGACTTTTGTTTTCCAGAATGCTCCATTTGTTTAGTGATAAGAACAAATAAGTTTGTCTAACACTGGAGTTACCATGACTGGCGGTACTTTGAATTGATACTTTATAAATGGTTACAATTTCTAGGCACTGCAGTAATATAAATTGTAAAATTTGAGCTTATTTGATTAAGTGAGAAGAACTGCATTCTGCTGCATTAATACTTCTTTTCACAAGTACATGCATGTATTATTTCTCTTTCATGTTTTTTTAAACTTTTTTAGTTTCAGATTTGTCTCTCTTAGAGTTATCATGTAATAGAAAACATTTAGAAAATGTCCAGTGTGATCCAGAAGCCCCATATAGAGTTTTATCAATGCAATAATATCCATTTACTCTTGAAGATACTTTCCAAATACAGTTTCCATTTGTTTAATACAAGTCCACAGATGATGTCATTCTGCAGTATTGAAAGGCTGATTTAGACCCTGTGTCAAGCTGCCCATGAACACACAGAAATTAAATTTTGTTTTCCATTTTTCCAATTCATTCTTTTCTTTTAGGTATGAAGCCAAATTTCGACAGAAACTGCTTGAATACACAGATTCCAACAACATCGCTTCCCTTTTCCTTACAGCTGCCAATCGCTGGCTGGAAGTCCGCATGGCAAGTACCTTATTTTTGTGTGTACACAATGAATTTATTTGACTTCATTCCAAGCAATCTAATGAGGCATCCAACAGTTATCCAGCCTTATTTGGGTTTCAGAGCTATACCTTTACCCTTTATATCTTGCTCTGTGATGAACACGTGCCCAACCCATCCTGGAATCTGAATGGACTACAAATTTTCCCCATAGCCTGCAGCTGTTCCTCCAAGACAAGAATAGTTTTAATAGGTCACATTGACTCCTCTGTGTGAGGAGGGATCAGAGCTGTGCCACCAGCCAGGGTGCCTTTATGGGCTGTGTCAGTGTTAGCAGGCCTTTGCTTTGTGGCTCCTCGGGAACATTTCAACATCTTGGAAGCTCTCTTAATAAACAGAAGGACACAAACAGGTTTATGCCTGCTTTTGGTCATCTGAAGAGTGCCAAAGATACTCAGGTGCCTGTTTCCTTAGTATGCTCAGTAAAGTGGCCTGGCATGAGAAGTTACTTATTAAAAGTTATTCCTTGAGAAGCAAATCAAGGAATTTTATGTTGTGGTTGGTGATATTTGTGTGAGACTTTGTTAGATACAGGTGTAGCGCTGCTGTTGTGGTAACATGGGCTCCTTTTGTACGTGCTGTGAGTTAACTCATATTTCATGTCACATTTTATATCTCCATTCTGGACTCCATTTTAGCTGGTACTTTTGCTACTTAAATTCTGATATTGAGTATGACTTAAAATGTTATTGCCCTTTTATATGTTCAGTCCTAGACCATCTGAAGTTTCTAATTCTCATCAGTGCCTATCACTAAACAGTACAAACCTACATGAGTGAAAATCTCCCTCCTACATTGTTCATGTTCTAGTCTGTTACATAATTTCACTCAAAGATTTGTCTGTGGGAAGTTAAATCACTAATAATTTAAAGTAGCAGAAGCCCATCATGGGTGGACACAGTCCGACTAATAGGTACACATCGTGCAAGAACTGCTTGTTTGAACAAATATGGATGGTAGCCACTTGCAGCAACAGCAGTGCCTCCCAGCAGTTCCTCATCTGCCACTGAGAGGATCTGCTCACAGACATGATCACATGAGCATTTCCCTCCTACCCTGGGTAACATCAGCTGCACGGTTTCAGCTGCCTCCATTACTGTGCTTCAGATATCAGAGTTGACTTCTTAAGAAGAAGATTAGGAGTGTTGGTAGAACTCCTACTGTGTACAACAGCATTTCCAAACAGCATAGCCATGCTTAAGGCAATAAGAATGTGTTCTAGGCAGGGTCTGTATGGAGTTATGTGTGTTTCAAACTGTATTTCAAAGTGTGCAATGGGTTTGTTATTTGGTATGCAAATTTATGAGAACTTTTTAATCATTTGTAGACTTATAGTGATGGAGCTTATTCATATTCCTTCAGGAGTACATTGGAGCATGTGTGGTACTCATAGCAGCTGTCACTTCTATTACCAGTTGCCTGTATAGTAAACTCTCTTCAGGACTTGTAGGCTTGGGACTAACCTATGCTCTTATGGTAAGAATCTCAGGATCCTTTTTGTCTCTCCCAAACACTTCTTTGTAATTCTTCAGGGCACAAAGATGAACAGGAAGATCGAAGGTGTGTACATCTATAGTGGGTACTGTAACATCACTGAAACCACGTGTTAATTTCAGTTCACATTCAATGGTTGACATATTTGAGTGTATGCTTTCTTCTGTTTTGAGGTAAAATATTCATTGAAGTGTTAGTTCAAATATGTCAACAAAACGTGCCAAATTGCATCCAATTTTTTATATTGTCTTCCATTGTGAAGAATATTTTTTCAGTGCATCAGTTGTAATTATGCCCTGGTACATTGTTAGACTGTCGAACCTCAAGTTACCAAGATGATGTCTTTTCACCTGGCTTTACTGTTCCCTTCCCTCTGCTGTTGATGTGGATCAGATCTCCATAGTACCAAAGTATCTGTGTGCTGCAGTTAGGAAATGTAACCTTTAGTCATTGTTGTCACCCTGTTGATGTGTACCGTACAGTTCATTCACAACTTCAGCTTATTAAGACTGAGCGAGCATTACTGTGGAGGAATATAAACTGCATGCTGGTCAAATGTTGCAAGCTACTAAAAATCTGGAATTTAGTAGTGTATTTGCTTTACATCAGGTGTCTAACTATCTGAATTGGATGGTTCGTAACCTGGCTGACATGGAGATCCAGCTGGGTGCAGTGAAAAGAATCAATGGCCTACTCAAAACAGAAGCTGAAAATTACGAAGGGCTCCTTTGTAAGTGCAGTTTTGTGCAGCATGCAGAACGAGCTTGCTGAATTTTTAATGATTTTGACGTGTATTACCATGAAAAACATAGTAGATCTCTTAATAAGCTGATTAATTTATTATGATAGGGTTGACATTTTTCTTTTTTTTTTTCTTCCCCTTTGTTCCTGGATCAGCTTCCTCACAGATTCCCCAGAACTGGCCAGATAGAGGGGAGATCCAAATCCAGAACCTCAGTGTCCGGTATGACAGCAACTTGAAGCCAGTGCTAAAGCATGTCAATGCCCACATCTCTCCTGGACAAAAGGTGAAGAACTGCAGTGATTCTGAGAAACTCTTTACACTAGCACATCATAGAAATCACAGTTAAAAAACCGTATCACAGTATGTTTTGATGACTACAAGAATTTAGTGCACTGGAAAGCAGTCTGTGGGTTTCTTAGCTTGGTATGTTCAGGCATATGTTAGAACTGCACACCACTTCAGAGTATCCCAGTGTCCTGCTGTCAGCACACAGTACCAAAAGAAGTGACAGTGACCCCATACTGTTAGACCTACTTTCCATCATTCCCATGTGGCTCTCCTGCCTTCGTTCTTATATTTCTTTTCTGCTTCATTGCATCTCTTTTTTCTCTGTTGGTTTTTTCCTCCTTCATCCTGTTTGCCTGTGTCCGTCCTGCTAAACAAGGCCACCTCAAGATCCTAAGTTTTGCCTGCAGCACTGGCTAGCCTTCCTTCTGCTCCTCTGTGTCACTCTCCTGTTGTTCCTGTATGTAGGACTGGCCTTGATTTATCCCTAAATGCTCAGGGCCCTGAAGACAAAGAGTGAACTTAGTGACTCCGTTATGGCCAGTTCAGTTTGGCTGAACTGTCAGGAGGACAAGCGGATCAGAACAGCTCCTCCATCCACTCATCTTAGGTGTCAAATACAGACATTATCCATTTCTGCTCACCTGATGTTCATCTGCTTTCTGTGTCAGATTGGGATCTGCGGCCGAACAGGCAGTGGAAAATCCTCCTTCTCTCTTGCATTTTTCAGAATGGTTGACACTTTTGAAGGTAAGATGATGCTTTTTCATATCAGCCAAGCACAGCTCCTGAAGGTGCTTTGATAGTCCTTCCCTTAGCAGCAGCAGCTCTCAAGTGTGATTTTTTAATCTGCAGGATACACTCTCTGGCCTTGTTTAAATACGATATCATCTGTCACCTAACAGCTATGCTGTTCATAAGCTGGATCAATAACAATTCTACTTGACAGAAGCAAATGTCATCTTGTGCTGTTAAATCACAACAGTAGGAGCAGACCATAAAAGGGGAAGGTGCTAAAGCACAATAAAGGATCCATGCATAAGGCACAGATAGGACCCACTAGGCCCAGAAAACCCAGCAATAGGGGCTGCAGTTTGGCCTGCTGCCCTGGAATTTCCTGCCCTATTTCCTGCAACGTGTGCCATGTCCATGCACCTCATGGAGTGTCTTCCTCTGCATCTCAGAAAATTTTAGCCACAGTTTCACAGCCACATTGCCCACAGGACCTTTACGCAGAGCCAGACAGTTGCACTGAAGATAAAATATCAAAGTTCTCAATAGTAATTTGGCTTTCTGAAACACTTGTTTCCCCTGGTAACTAGGCTGTGGTTGGAGCAAGCACTTATCCTGTTTGATAGGTATTTATAATGGTCAAGCAGATGAGCAGTGTGTCTAATCATTCATAAAATATTACAGCTATACTTCATATTCTTCCCAGCTGAGGCTTAGACTCAAGACAATTGTGCTTTCTGTGTAACCGACACTCATTTCATAAGTGAATAAGGGGATACGTGATTCAAGGCCTGTTCCTGCTGTACTGCAAGCTGAAAGTGAGCCGGGTCTTTGCCAGTCTAGCATACTGTCCATTTTCTTTTGAATAGGAAGGATTATCATTGATGGTATAGATATCGCTAAGCTCCCCTTACAGACATTGAGATCCAGGCTGTCAATCATTCTCCAAGATCCTATTTTATTCAGTGGAACAATCCGGTAAGTATTAAGCATCAGCAGTAAAAAGCATATAATGACTTATATGCCATTA
Organism: Brachypteracias leptosomus; assembly: GCA_013401335.1. Taxonomy (NCBI): domain Eukaryota; kingdom Metazoa; phylum Chordata; class Aves; order Coraciiformes; family Brachypteraciidae; genus Brachypteracias; species Brachypteracias leptosomus. Next base: position 178,749 of record VYZX01026990.1, read on the forward strand.
TATATTATAATCATACCTTATAATGACTTTTACAGAATTGCTGGTACCAAACTGTTCAATTCCAGCCTCAGTTGGAGTTGGGAGGGTCACTGCCTTCCGGCTGTGCTTTTCATCCATCCCTGCCAGACGGCACCTTCCCAGTGCCTGGGCCTGGTCCGTACGCTGTTAGCAGAAGGCATCCCATGCCAGAGAAAGTCACTATTTATTCCTCCAGGATCAAGTAATCAGTTTAGCTCACTAATCAAATACCCATACCCAGCACTTCTTGGAACCTTCCTTCTCCTACATCTATTTTCAGCTAACTGCCTTAAATTGAGATGGAAAAAGTGCACACTAAAAAATCAACGCAGAAAAAGATGAAGCAGTAGGACAATATGACAAGTATTGGGGGGAGGTCCGGGGTATTTTATCCTGGAGCCTCTATCCATGTTGCTTTTCTAGTCTTTGAGCTGTTCTTTCTTCTGTGAGAACAAACACCTTGTTCCTTTTTTTTTTTTTTTTCCTCTCCTCTTAAAGAGAGGAGGATGCAGTAGAGACAGTGGCAAAAAGCTCCACAGTTTCGAACAAATGTCCTTCCCTATGTCTGTGACATGTCCCTTAGGAAGGAACAGTACAGTCCTCAGTGCAGAGTTACATTACCTGCAGTTACAGTTTCTAAGTAAAGGTCATTGCAGTTCACTGAAAATGATACAAACTTCTGTGGTTTGCTGACCCCACACTAATATAGATCCCAAGATTATCTCCTGAACTTGCCTGAATAGAGCATGATTCATTCATGTCAGATGAAGTGACTATATCTTTTTTTAATAATTATCCTATTAAAAAATTTATTTAGGCCAGCATTGGTCATTCACATCATATATAGTAGGAGGAAAACATACGAATAAGAAGTGTTATGCACCATTGAATCTGTTATTTCTAATTATAATTCTGTATATGAACATGATATGAGATTCATATTTGTTGTATCATTTCTGGGCTACAGCAAGCTAAAAGAATATTCATGTGTTCATAAATGCAAGATTTGTTCAGTTGTGAAGACTTGCATTTCATAACTCATTATGAAGCTTGATTGTTCTGTTTAGCATTTATATAGCAGTAAAGAACACAGGGACATTGGATTTAAAAGGAGAGATGGTAGAATTTTGGCCTTTGTTAAAAAATTAAGGTTAATTTAAACTGTATTCATAGCTTTTTTTCTTCAGAACTTTTTCTAGTAAAACATGAGAATTTCTTTATTTTAAACAAAATAAATTCTAAAACTACAAAGATATCTGCAAAACAGAGGACTTTTCCTGTTTTGCTCAACTGAAATAGTCAAATTTTGTTCTAAGTCATATAAACATTGACCAAGTCTGCAAAATTCAGTGGATTTACACCAATGATAGATCAGAATCAGGCCCAGATCTTTAGCATATGATTCTGATTATTTGCAAGCTTGCTTCTAAGCCCACTAAAAGAAGAAATACATTGCAGAAGTTTGTATTGACTGATATTCTTGAATTACACATAACTGTAGGTTTAACTTGGACCCTGAGAAGAAGTGCACTGACAGCATGCTGTGGGAAGCGTTGGAAATAGCACAGCTCAAGCATGTGGTGAAAGCGCTCCCTGGGGGCCTAGGTAATAAGACTTCCTTCTTGAGAAGATCCCTTCCACTGCTCACAACACTCCTGTCTCACATTTACTGTTTATTAAAAAGGTAGTTGCTGAAGAAAAAGCTTTTTAGGTTTATGCATAGTGATAAAAAATGTGTGCCTGCAGGCAAAGGTCCTGGATCCACCTAACTCCTTTAGCAACTGTGCCTGTGGGGCAGAATCCTGTTTCTATTTGGATCAATGGGAAAATTATTGTTTTATTTCAGTATGTCTTTGTTATAAAGCATTGAGGTTTATGTATCTTGTGAATTCAAATAAGGTGTCAACAAGTCAGGTGTTATCTAGAATATATTCTTTTGTATATTCCAATATTCATGTTGAAGGAGGAAGATTTCAGAAGCTTAAAGGTGTTGAATTGTTTGGCCATGCAAAAAAAAATCAAGACACAACACAAAAAAAAATCCAAACAAAGAAACAGAAACAAAAAGAATCATTTGCATGCTTAAAAATGCCAAGTTATACAGCCTTAGGGTAAAGAAATTATGGATGCCACTTTGGCAGGGGGGTGCAGTGTCCTAGACTGCATGTGTTCCAGAGAAACTTGCTTTTAAACATCCTTAGCTACTTTGATGTCTAATAGATATAAAAAATATCATGAGACAGAAGTACTGGTTGTTTTGAACAATGGAAATAAGCATGCAAAGTTGGGTCACCAGCAGCTGTAGACTTAGGAAATACTACTTTGAAAATCTTTATGCTGCAAGTAAGACATTACTTCTCAAGCATATTCTCTGCTCTGATCCTCTCATACACACACATACATACCCCCCATAAATACTGGTTTTGCTTTATCATTTCCAGATGCTATAGTCACAGAAGGGGGTGAAAACTTCAGCCAGGGCCAAAGACAGCTGTTCTGCCTGGCAAGGGCTTTTGTGCGGAAGACGAGCATCTTCATCATGGATGAAGCCACAGCATCTATCGATATGGCAACAGTGAGTTTGGAGTGTTTCTCATTTCTTGTCTTCCTTGAAGGGGAGACAACTGCTAATATGCAAAGAAAAAGGTGGAAAGCAATTCTATATGTAATATACTCACACCATATTTAGTGCAGATGTGTTTACAAGTCCAGGTAGTTGTGAGTCATTGCCAACTAATCTAAAGAGCTTTTAAATCATTTTCCTAGGGGTTTAGTAGTTATTGAAGCATTGCTTGCATTAGGAAAATGAAGCATGTTATTTTAATTGTTAGTTTAATTTCCTAAAGTAAACAAAGCTTTGGAAGGTCAGCAAAGGGTAGACTGGCAAGCAGACAAATTTCCCCTGCATGGTGGACAGGACCAGTCAGGAAGTTAGAAGGCTTGAAAGCAGAATCAGGGAAATAAACAGACATAGAAAAGACATACTGGATTATTGCATTAATTGCCTGAAATTGCTAGACAGAGATTAAACCACACGATAATAGTGCACTGACTGGACTTTAGCCAAATAGAACAGTACATTCTTAGGATTTTTATTTTCCTCTAATAAGTTATTGAGAAACATTTTAGTCTTCATGGTTATTCTATCAGTGAAGAATATAATTGGAGGGGTTTATTATAACAGCTACAATTTTCAGTTCTCTAAAATGTTACTGCGTTGGGTGTCAGTAAGGTTGGGGATTAGACTGTACACAGTCCAGTTAAAACATATTTTGAATTTTCGTGCATTGAGATATAGTTCTTCCCTTGAGACACCTTTATTTGCTATTTGTTCTTTAGATATGAGTTTGTTACACATCAACATGTTGCCTAAATAGCAAAGAACGAGCACTTGTTGAGTGAGAAATATGTATGTTAAGACCATCTAAAATATCATCTCCACTGCTAAATATCCCAGGTACAGCACACTCCTGTGCTTATCTCTGCCACCCCTTGGTGTTAGATGTCCCCAGTGTGCTGGGACATTCCTGGGCTTCCAGCAGGGTGAAGAACATGCTGCAGAGGTGCCAGCATGTGGGCAGCCTGGCAGGACCCTGAATTCACCTTCAACTTCCTCACCGTATAACTAAGGTCAGGATAGCAAGGGTCAGTGGGGTTGGCAGGAGCAAGCAGGGATGTCTAACTGGAGACCAGGCTCTGACTTAGTTCTGACATGTAGTTAATTTTTCATTTCTGCAATGAAGGATCAATGAAAGCATGGAATAATCAGAGGTTGCTTAATCCTTCTTAGTGTTTGTGTGTCTGTTGTGTAACTTGTTTGAAAAGCAACAAATGTTTTTCTTTACATAGGAGAACATACTCCAGAAGGTAGTCATGACTGCATTTGCTGACCGTACTGTGGTTACAATAGCAGTAAGTACAGTCTCTGCTGCCCTTCTAATGCAAACAACAATCACACATGCCACATTAGTCAATTCTTGTCAGTGTTAATAAATGTGTTCTTTTGGCCACTGGGGAAAGCAATTATGTTTCAGAATTTAAACAAATAAATGAGAATCTTACTAAGTTTTACAGATAAACATTCCACCCCTATGGACAGTGCTTGAATTTAAGTTTGCATATTCTTAAAGTGATTATACAAATATATCAAGGATCTATAAAGAATTTTTCATTAAAAAGATTTGACCTGAATCAAAGCAACTAGCTCAACAGATATGTCAGAAGCAATACATATCTTTCAGTCCTCTACTTTCTAAAAATACACATATTTCAGGGAGATGAAATAAAGTCATTATGCTTCTTAACATTTAAAAATTGAATACAAGTCAAGAAATCTATCCTCAGGAATCTTATAGCATCTTTTTATTTTCACCAAGCATATGTGTAATAAAAAAAATTTGTATTATGGTATCCATGCAATGTGTCATAAAAAAGGCAAAGGAATCATGAGCGTGCAATTTCCTGATTTCTCTGGATGAAAATTCTGAGTTGCACTGCGTTTTGCATTTATGTATCTTTTTCAGTTTCTTTGGAGATAGGACAAGAAAGTTTATTAGTTTTTCATAGTGAGTTTTAAACTGGACAGTTCAAATAGCATTTGGAAATAAACTTGCTTTGTTTTTACTTCCAAATGTAAATGTGGTTTACAGCAGGTAGGTCAGCATTCAAAATGCTCTGTATTAGAAACATAATGTGAAGGTTTTGGGTGATGGGTTGGTTGGTTAGTTGGTTGGTTGGGGTGAGTTCAGTTTGTTTATTTTGCGGTTTTTTTCAGAGAAAGCCATATATTCCTAACTTGTGTTTAGGAAGAATAGGAAGAGTATAGTATTGGGTTTATATTATGATCTTATGTTACTTTACCAGGATGGCAGCACTTGGTGTTACACAAAAATTCCAGAGCCAATGTAACTTATTAGGAAAGGCTTGAGTAAGGATAGAAGGCAGGTAGTATGGCTAAACAAAGAAAGATTAATAGAAACAAGAAGGCATTCTTCTAAAAGCCAAACTCCTAGCCAAATAAAGAAAACAGAAATGATCATAAGTTCTGCCATGTTACATGTGAAAATACAGCAAGGCAGACCCAAAAATAAAACATGAGAACAGCTTCTGGAAGCCATCAAAATTTAACAATGAATCCATGAACATCCTGAAACACAGTGGGAGCAAGAAGTCTCAATTGGTAGGGCCTTGTGATGATCAGTACATGAAAGGAATGCTCAGGAAAGAGAACAACATTGCAGAAAAGCTAAATTAACTATTTTCAGTATTCACTGTGGGAAAAACTGGAGAGGTTTCTTGATAATAAAATAATTAAATGTTAGGGCTTACTAGGAAAAGGATAGAGAACAAAAAAGAAAACATCATAAGCCCATAGTTCGCACATACCTTGAATATTGTGTGTAATTCTGGTCTCCTCATCCCATATGACACATTACAACTGAAGACCGTTGAGAAGCACAAGGATGATGGGAGGCATGGAACTTCTTAAGGGGAGCAGCTGAGTAGGTTAGGCTGCTTCTGCCTGGAAAAAGGACAACGTAAGGATATGAGGAGAGGTCTTGCAAAGTCATGAGGCATAGGGAAAAGGCATCAGATGAAGCTCTGAGTAGCAAGGCCTGGAGCATACAAAAGGGGTACTGGTTCATGCAGGGAGGAGCAGGCCTGGAAAAATATTTTCCAAAGGATGTGGATGCAAAACATTTATGAAAGCTCAAGAAAAGACATGGGCAAGGTCTTAGAAGAGAGATCTATTCAGTTCTACAAATAGACAAACTGCACCAAGCTCAGGAGCCCCCTGATCTAGATGTAGTCCCAGACTGGAGAGTACTCGCACGTAGCACCACACTCGCGTGCCCTGTGCCCTCTTCCTGGCTACCTTCTTGTGGCAACACGTGGTGGCAGGACTGCAGGCTGGGGACATCCTAGTCTGAACTCATGGGGGTCTTCATACACAAGCACCTGTGTGCAATCTAAGTACTCAAATAGCCGTGTGGCTCTTGGTCTGTACATTTATCTGCAGTATTTGCACAGTAGATTAAAATGAAAAGTAGGATAAGTAGCCTTAATTGAACTTGTCAGGAAAATTAATTTCTGGAAGCCTGTCTTATCCTGGAATATATTTGACAGATACACTGAACTGGCATTTTGTTTGTTTTTCAGCACCGTGTGCACACGATCCTCAATGCAGATTTGGTTATTGTAATGAAGAGAGGGGTTATTTTGGAATATGACAAGCCTGAGGTTCTGCTAGAACAAGAAGACAGTGTCTTTGCTTCTTTTGTACAAGCAGATAAGTAATAAAAATAAATTAAGCATTTTAAAGTACAATTGTATTATTTTCTAGAAGTGTAAAATACCTGTAAATAAATACTATTTCATAATAAATTGAGGTTTTCCTTTTTTAATAAAATGAGCTGTTTTTCTCCATTTGGTGCATTAATGAATTATTCATGTACTTTCCTTTTTTGTATACTACTACTTTTCTTTTTATTTGCTACCAAAGAATTATGAAATATAGTTGAAAGAAGCTACATGGGTGAAATATGACAGGATACACATCAAACAAATATAGCCAGCATGGAGTTTTTGTAACTCTTAAACCTCTCCTGTCACTTTAACATGTTAATTTTTTGTGTCATAGCCCTACTGTAGATAATGCTCATGACTTTCAGAAGATATACCAAAGGTATTTCTCAAAAGCTTGTATCTCTTTTAATCATATGACTCTGTAAAGCTTTAATATCTAAATACAAAATCTATAAAACTTTTTTTATATTGTGGTTTATTGATAGTGCCTGTGTCTCTTAGTCTCTCCTTTAAAATCTTTTAGAAATTAAGCACAAGCTGATTCCTTTAGACTGCCTCACCTCTATTCCCAGTGAATCACATTATCCAAATGGGATTGAGCCAGTCTCCCTCCCAAACCATGAGGAAGTGAAGAGGAAACAGATTGTGATTAACCGTTAGTGTTTAATGCATGCTGTTTCCAGACCAGTACAGACATACCAATTCATCTGGTAATCGTTCCTCCAAATTTGGTAAATAAACAGAATTCAACCTTTTACTGTAGCTCAGAGCCATAAGAGCTTAACTCACTGTCTCCTAGTTTCACGTATTTTGCCCACTGTCACACTATCACTAAATTCATAATGATCTTTACCAGTAAATTATGTGTGCTTATTAAGATAACTTGTAACCACTGAAATTATCCTAATTTAGCTGGACAACTGTGTATCCTTGCCCTGCTCTATTGATTCATCATGATAATTGTTTCAGGACTTATTAATTGCTAAGGGGTTAGAAAGTCAATGACCCCATGGAAGACTACAAAGAATTTTTCACCATTATTATTTTTATAAACTTTTGACTTTATATCCATTTTTGTCCTGTTCTCATTTTGGAAGAATTCCTAGCATTTGGGAAAACCCTCTTTTTTGATCTCCTTAGTCTGGTCCATTAATTTGTAATCTGATTTTTAAAGGTTAATTTTCTACATAAAGACAGCTTGATGTTCTCATGGGATACATGATATTTGTAATACATTACTCCTCTTCTAGCACAGCAGCAGAGAGCAAGGAAAAGTGAAGAACTGTTGTAGTGTTATTACTTCCATAGCAGAGTACTTGTAGCATCTATCAGCTATTATTTGTGCAATACCCAAGGGCATCAAAGTGGGGCCAGAGAACACAGAACCAAGGGGCAGAATACAGTGATGCAGATGAAATGCATCAGCTCTGTCATTGCATACTACAGATGAAGAGAGAAAATGGGCAGTTGGGAGATACCACCTGCTCCTCCAGGGAATCAATTGCTGGGCAGCATCAAAGGAAAAATAGCTGCACAACTCTTGGTGTGTTTTCACCCTGGGATACCAGGCATCCATTAGGGCTAAGAGAGAAGAAATGGAGGCAGGTGACTAGCCTTCCAGAGCAGCAGAAGGGCACAGTGAGTGCAGAGTAGGTTTCCACTGCAGCTATGGTGTGTGCTGTGTCCTAGCTGCCCAGCACTGCTCTAAGGCAGGATCTCATCCTGCAAGGGCTTAGGGAAACACCGCTCTGCAGGACATCTCAAAGTCATGCTGCAGAGAGCAAGCCTACAAAGTTTTGCAGCCATCTGTGGGAGATCCTAAATCCTAATGCCAAGAGGAAAGATATAGAGAAGTGAGGCTTAATATGATCTTAATAAAGTGCTGGGCTTTGACACTGTGATTTGGACTAGCTCCTATTTCCTAAGCTTCTGACAGCCTTACCTGGAAAGGAATGCAAGGGAGTGAAGGACACCACATGTCATTAAGAAGACTGTATTATATCTTGCAGTATTAAGAAAAAAGAACTCAAAGTACAAGTAGCATACATTTCCATTGTAAATGGGGTTTATGTTTCACAAAGCAGCCTTGCAGGGAAAGTAGGGTGAGTTGGTTCATATCCAATGATTATGTATCTTTTTAATAGTGCCACACTGCTGGATAAATACGTGTGAACAGGGAGTCCTCTTAGCTGCCACTTGGACAGAACACACTTCGCATTTTCTCAGCACATTTTATCTAGTCTTTATGTAGGGCCAAGTCCCAGGGAGTTTCTGCCCCCTGAGTCTCTCAACAGTGCCTGGAAGCAGTATCGAAGAAAATGATTCTGTGGTGGGTGTCTCACTGCTATTATCTGAGTCATTAAACCTGTTGCCTCGAGATAGGTGGTCCAGAAGTCGCTATTGAATCAGGCTCACAAATGTATTTTGTGGCGCTGAAGCATTGCTAAGCAAAGTGCTGTACTAAAATGGGTGCAAGACAGACCCAGAGCAGCCCTGGGAAGCTGCTGAGGGAGCTGCCACATCCAGACTTCCATTCTTTCTCTGGGATGGGCCTTAGCTCAGTCCCAGAGGTGTTAGAGGAATAGGCTGCCCATGGAGATGCAACCAGCATTTAGATTATTTTGTTTACTTTGTATTTTTACTTTTATACTCCCATTATACAAAAATCTTTATAGCATTTATCCCCTTGTCTTAGCATACCCATTTCCTCTTGTTCTACTTATTCCTAAGGGAAAGCTGTTTCCTCAGGAGGCCAGGAAACACAGCATACCTGCTGCATTAGCCCTCTTCTGAACTCTGCTCATGCCTTCCCCTGGGACTTTGCACAACCAGCTCTGATCTCTTCTGCCTACCCACTCGTACAAGGTGATTTGTAAGCCTTAATTCGTGCTAGGCTAACACTGCGTAGCCTTCTAAAGCTTCCTGCCTCTAAGGACAGAGTAATACTATGGTGCCAGTTAAATTTAATTTAACAGTTATAGTAATATCTTCTTCAATAGCCATTAAAATTAGGATAAATCAAGGTGGGGGGAGTTCTGAAATGTAAAATCTATTTTGTGCCTGGAAAAACTTACCCCTCATGATTCAGTACTAGAGTGGGATTGTTCATTTCTGTGAGCCCAATTTGTTCAGCAGCTCTTAACACAACTATGTTGGCTCACTCAGAAGATCTGTCACTTTTTTCTTTTAAGTATCTGTCACTTGATCCACAAAGACAGGGCCTCTTTTTATTCAGCTCTAGAAATGCTTCAGCAGAAGCCCCTTGCTTTGCTGTCCCACTTGGCCAATAAGTAAGTGCTCAGAGGTGACAGAAAAGAAGTGGCAAATGACAGTCCCAATAAAGAATAGAAGTGGAAACATGGAAACAACCTATCAAGTTCAGGATTCCTAAACCAACATGATGAGTATGATCACGCAACACCCCTTGCTGTAGTAGGCTCCATAGGTGGTTTCTAGCACCAGACATGTGAAGCAATTTCTCTCTTCCTTTAAAACACTCCTCCTCAACAGTATTTTTTCATTGTACATTCCTGTGGTTACCGCCCTCTAGAGGAAGAGGTAAGAAACTAAGATAATTAGAAAAGAGTAAGGAAAAATGGCATGAAAGACATGACTGCCTCCTGAATCCTTATGTCCATCTCTGCCAAAGAGTGTGAAATGTTACAGTGCATACTGCATGGTGTTATAGAGCCTTTTTATGCTCACTTCAAAATGCTAGAAGTAACTATGAGCTGCCATCAGCTGGAGAACCATACCTTTGACAAGTAAATCTTCAAATTACTTCACCCATTTGTTTGGGTTTGTTTGGTTTTTTTTTAATGTTTAGAAAGAAAAGTATAAAAAGACAGTATTTTTTAAAGTTAAATTGTGTATATATACATGATGTACTTAAAAGTGTAGGGTGGGTGACATCCAAAGCAACCACACAAATAATGTCTAGCAGACAAAGTGATACAGAGAAAGGAGAAATATCTCTGGCTAAACTCAGCAGCCTGGCAGTGAGATGCCAGGGCACCTTGTTGTTATTTTAGTTTTATTTATCAAAGAGAGAAGAAATACCACCAAGAACAAGAGGAAGCATGAAGTATTGGAAACTGACCCCTCCAAAAGGAATCATTTGTCCAAGGACATGCAAGTATTCATACACAAAAAGTAGAAATAGTCTGAAGTAATAGTAATCATTTAATTACAAGACCTACAACTGCTCAGAGAGCTCAGAATGATGATTACACAAAAATGCTATTCTGAAATTCCTAGGTGGGCTACTGTAAGTAGCTGCAGGTGGTTAAGTAAGTTGAACCCCAACTGGCTGGCTCCCAAACATCAAGTGGGCAATTCCCTTGCCCAGGCAATCAATAACTGCTTACAGTGTGTACCACAGTACTCAGAGCCACAACTGAAGGGAAAGTTCATTGACACATACAATTAGAAGAATATAATCATAAATCCACTAGTACTAAAGAAAAACCTTTTATCCAGAATATCCTAGGATGCTTTAGCAACTCTGCAATGCTGGCCTCTAAACTGAAACTAAGTATTTAAATCAGAATAAACACAAAAATGAGAATATTGCTATTTAAACAGTGGAGCAGTCACATCGGAGTATTTTTAAATAACCCATCTTGTTACAAAGATACATCCTTATACACATGCATATGTATATATTTATATGCTCACAGACATCACACTGCCACACACAGGTTCTGGCTTCCTGTCTTTGTTGCCTCTCCTAAGAATTTTGGTGTATGTCTGGAAGTTTGTGTCCCTGTGGGTCAATCATTTGCAGATGGATCATTCTTTTGCAAATTTTACTGCTATTTGGACACTAGACACTTTCCTGAGCAGCCACAGCTCACATAATTCACGAGCTTCTTTCAGAAAAATCCTTCTTTTGTTAAGGCTAAATAACTCCAGCAAATTTTATAAGTGGGAATTGAGCCCCTTTAGTTTCTGTTTAACCATTATGTCCTTGGACTTGGCCTCTTCCAAGCAAATTTCCTACCACTGCCTGCCCAGTTCATTAAATGAATGCCCTCCTCCTACTTACAGAAAGACACCCAGGTACATTGCGGGATTTTAAATTTCTTTTTTGCATTAAATATCTCCTTTTAAAAAAATTCCCAGCACCGTTTTGTTTTATATTTCACTGAATAATCACCCAACCTGAAACCAACCCTGCGAAGTAGCAGCTGTTAACGGAAGCCAGGTACTGACAACAAATCCATCCTCAAACAAATATTTACAGAAACCAGCTCTGAGGACAGGGGATCGCTCGCACCACAGCGACCTTCCCTAGGAAAACAAATAAACAAATCAACAAAACTGAGGTAAAAACGGTAAAAAAAAACGCACCCAAGGAGCGCTCCGGGACTCGGCTCCCTCCCTTCCTCAGGGAGCGGCGCCCAACGGTTTTTAACCGCCTTCCGTTGCCCAACGACCGTTACGCGGAGGTGCGCGCGCGACTCCTCCACACACAAAGGCGGGAACGCCTCAGCCCCTCGTTCCTCCGCTTGAGGGCTCGCCTGAGGGGCTGCTATCGCCTCGGGGACCGCAACATCGAGGCCGGGAGCGATCGAACCCGGCCCCATACACCGGTTCTCGGCGTGTGGGGCCGGGCTCGATCGCTCCCGGGCTCGTCTGCGCCGCCTGGTGGCCTCGCAACCCCCGCCACCTCCTCGCTGCCGCGCTGCCCGTGCCGGCTACGGTAGGGGTTGCGGCGGCGCCGTGCACCCGCTCGGCCCCCGCGGCGCGGCCGTCCCCGTCCCCCTCTCACTCCCGCCCCCGGCGGAGCGGCGGCTGCATGGGGCGGTGCTGAGCGGCGGAGCGGCGGCCGGGAGCCATGCTGTCGAGGAAGGGGATCATCCCCGAGGAGTACGTGCTGACACGGCTAGCGGAGGATGTGCCGGATCATGCCCGATACCGCGCACGGGAGCGGCGGGCGCGTTTTGTGGGCAAGAACGGGGCCTGCAACGTGGCCCATAAAAACATCCGGGAGCAGGGACGCTTCCTCCAGGACGTCTTCACCACCTTGGTGGACCTCAAGTGGCCCCACACGCTGCTTATCTTCACCATGTCCTTCCTCTGCAGCTGGCTGCTCTTTGGCATGGTCTGGTGGCTCATCGCCTTCGCCCACGGAGACCTGGACCACAGCACCCGGCTGCAGCGTGATCCTGCAGAGGGGGCGGCAGGGTCCCCAGCTGGCTTTGTGCCCTGCGTGACCAGCATCCACTCCTTCACCTCTGCCTTCCTCTTCTCCATCGAGGTGCAGGTGACAATTGGCTTTGGGGGACGCATGGTGACAGAGGAGTGCCCAGCCGCCATCCTGGTGCTGATTGTGCAGAACATTGTGGGGCTGGTGATCAACGCCATCATGCTAGGCTGCATCTTCATGAAGACCTCGCAGGCCCATCGCCGAGCTGAGACCCTCATCTTCAGCAAGCATGCGGTCATCGCCCTGCGGGAAGGCAAGCTCTGTTTCATGCTGCGAGTGGGTGACCTCCGGAAGAGCATGATCATCAGCGCCACCATCCGCATGCAGGTGGTGAAGAAGACCGCCAGCCTGGAAGGGGAGGTGGTGCCCCTCAACCAGATCGACATCCAGATGGAGAACCCTGTGGGGGGCAACAGCATCTTCCTTGTCTCCCCACTCATCATCTACCACGTGATAGACAAGAACAGCCCTCTCTATGACATCTCCCCACTAAACCTTCACCACCATGAGGACCTGGAGATCATTGTCATCTTGGAAGGGGTGGTGGAGACCACTGGCATCACCACTCAAGCCAGAACCTCCTACCTGGCAGATGAAATCCTCTGGGGTCAAAGGTTTGTGCCCATCGTGGCAGAGGAAGATGGGCGATACTCTGTGGACTACTCTAAATTTGGCAACACAGTGAAAGTGCCCACCCCTTCATGCACTGCTAGGCAGCTGGAGGAGGACAAGAGCATTATGGACACCATGCCCTTGTCCCCTAAAGGCACAATAAGGAAGAGGTCTGTCAAGCTAAAGCCCAAGTTTACCATAAGTGATGAGCCTTCCTGATGCCTTTTGACTGGGAAACTCTGCTAGGGCTTTGTTTCTGAAAGATCTCATAAACTCTAAACACTGAGGTGGCCTCTTACTTTTTTTTAAATTCAGGTTGGTAGCACAAGGTATGTCTGGTGTTATTTATTGTGGGGTAAATCTAAAGCTAATTATATTTTTTTAAAGGTGTGCGAGATTTTAAGCAGCACTGGGAGTAGGAAAATCATGGTCTGCAGCTTTAAATTTCAATTCAGACTGTCCTACTTAATGCACGATCATTTTGCATTGATTCGTCTGCAGGTAATGACATATTTTCTCAAAAAAAAAAAAAAAGTATATTTATCCTCAGAGATTGCAGTACTTAGGGTCTTGCAGTGTCCTCAAGTCAGTAGTTTTTAACTTTTTTTTTCTAACTTGAGCAATCAATATAGCAAAACAAAATATTAATAATTAATGAAATAGGATGGAGTTAAACGATAACAAAAGGGTCAGGCAATGTTATGTATGACACAGGAGCAGATCTGGAAGTGTCTATGTATTAAATTCTATGTCTCAAAGAAATTAACTGCCGGATTTGCTTCATCCATATTGTATCGTATGGAGCCACTCCTACCACATGCAATATGAAATGTATTTTAATATTTACTTTTGTTTATTTTAAAACCCTTTACACTTCCAAAATAAAACATTCAGGAATGCTTTTTTGGACTGTACATTTCTGATACTAAGGAATGCTTTGCCTTTAAAAAGAGTAGCAGATACTATACAGCTGAAAGAAATTATAAATAGGAAAAATTCTGTATCCTGATTTCTAAATGAAGAGCAGCAAGATCCCCCTCACCCTGAGCCACATGGCAGTAGAATACTCAGTGAAAAAATTAATCTCTCTCTTAGCTCAGAGTGAATTCAGTTAGATAATCAGGGAATATAAATAGAATTAGCTATTTTAAATGAAAGGGCAGTACTGAATGCTGAAATTATATCTGCATGCAGTAGGCAAAGCGTTTCACTCCTTTCCCTTTTGTTAAAGAAGCTGAGGTTTTGTGCTTAGGGAGAGGAGTGATGTCAGTGATCACTTCTGGGATGCTGTCCCAGAATATACCCCTGCTGAGGACATGTTTCCCTTTTCATTTACATCCTGACCTCCCCACACAGCCGTTGCCTGCCTTGGGTTTAAGCTGAATTCAAGATCTGGCATTTACCAGCAAAGGCGAAGGAGCCATGTTAACCCCCAGTTCCACAGTGACAACTGGAGCAATTCTGCTCAGCACGCTCCTGCAAATCCCCTACCTGGGGATATTAGCAACAGCAGCAATTTTAGGTCTATGCAGTATTAACTACAGTGGGCTGTTAAGTTACTCAAAAAAGATAACATTGTCCAAATAAGACCTAAATAAGCTTTACAGAACTGATCCAACGCCTGGTGACACAAGCTGTGCAGAGAGGAACTAAGTTACTTTCAACTTAATTATTCAAGGAGCTTCTGGTGTCAAGTACATGTGTGTTATGTAGTTCAAAAGAGACACCTAAAATGGTTTGTGTTGCCAATAATATGGCAAATTTTTGATGCCTTGTCAGTTTAACGATATGACAAACTCATTCAAAAGTGTGACAAAGCTTCCATATTGACTATGGAATATTTTCAGGCATCTGTATTAAAATGAAATAATGTTTGGGTAAAATCAAAGGTTGTGTTAAGATTATGAAATAGTAGTTATATATTCAGTATTTATGTATTTCAGTTTTATGAAGATCTGTATCAGCATTAACAGACTGCCAGTTCAGAGAATAAATGCCTGTTCAGTTCCCAAAGTCCCAGTACTCTGGGTGACCCTGCTTTGGCAGGGGGTTGGATGAGATGATCTCCAGAGGTCACCATGCTGGGACTCTGTAACACACCGATACTATTCTGTGAACAGCTCTGGAAATGTGATACATGTTTCACAATCAAAAGACAGTCAAACTAGTATTAACAAGTAGTCAGCAAAGAAAATTTGGAAAGGCATATTTTACATTTGTAATTATAAAACATCCTATTTTTTAAAATAGGGAATGAATAAATGCCACTGATGATTAAATTTCTTCTGTAAGACTGAGTCTAATTGTCACATTACTTTCCAGCTTTCCCTTCCATTGCCTCTGTTACAACTCCCATCGCCCATCAGAGGGGTGCTTGCAGTAAAGCTGCTTGCATTTCATGGACACCTTTGTTCCTTTGAAAGTTCATTGTTCTTTCTCCCTTGCCACAAGACCACTGCTCTGTTCTTAAAAGAGTCATGCACAAAATACCGGAGTTAGCTTTCCAGTGACTAGGAATCGGCTTCTCCCTAGTCTCCTTGGTGCCTTATTTCAATGGGTAAGATGCACCTTATTCTTCTCGCATAAAACCTCTTCAGCTCTTGTAGCATTCTAAAGCTCATTTCAAGATTTGACCTAAATGTGAAGAAGCTTCAGCAGCACTACCATGCAACTGTTTTCAGGAGCTGATGCAAGAATCTTTTTTCCCTCAGGGAAATCTGTGCTGGAGAGGTAGAAAATTCTCTTTGTTCACTGTGAGATGGGAGGGGAAAGACTGGAGGAAACAGCTTGCTTTCGCTGGGCTGCTTTCAGAACCACCTTTTATGTCACTTCTTTTACAAGAATCTGCCTTGTTTTTTGAAATCTTGCTATAAATAGACATCATAATATTATAAGGAAGGCAGGATTTGTACTATTGAAATCATAGTGAAATATTTCAGTCTGAGCATTGGTGATTTTGAATTTCGGGATTCTTGTAATTTTAAATCCTGTTCTTTCACCATTTTAAATATTCAGAAGCATTTCAGGGACAGAGCAAGGAAAAATTAGTGTATTTATTTTGCCTTGGGGATACTCCTTGTTTGAGAGGATCCTTTCATTTTGTCATTTACAAAGCATTTGAGAACACAAATATCTAAAATAGTTCTTAACGTTGTACTTCTGCTGCCCACCCCCGTTCTCTGTCGGGTGGCTCTGGAGAAGGCGTTGCTGCTGTCATTTGACATAGGAAAGTCTCCTTCCAAGCAGTGAGCAAACGCTGCGTTTTCCGTAGTTGAAGCCCAAAGCGAGTGGGCTTTTGAACTTTCTCAGCTGACGTCTGCTTTCTGGTAGGTGGTATTGCAGCTGGGGTCCTGCTGAGCAGCTGGGGGAAGTGCACTGGGGCTCCCACCACCACTACGCCTCTACAGGTCCTCTGCACAGAAACCAGTGTGAGGGAAGCTGGAGGCTACATGCTCAGGGCTCGCCCTAAGAGGAGGGGACATGGACACCAGAAGTGGGAAGCTGTAGGTTTTATAATGACCCATTGCTGAGTTGAGGGTGTGGCAGGACCAAGTCCATGGGAATTGCCCTTTATATGCTTTGGAGTCCCAAGACATTATCATTTTATAATCTTAGTTCACGCTGTCTAATGCACTCAAATTGGAATTTGTTAATCTGGTTTGATGGATGGAAGGGTCACAGAGCTTATTAATCAGAAACAGAGACTGGAGAACATTTAAGTTATATGCCATAGTTTTAAAGTACTTGTAGTGACTGCTGGTGAGGCCAGAGCCACTGGACATATCCATTTCGTGTTGTGTTTCCTAGTGAAATCAAGTGACATACATACACAAAATTAGAGTGTGACAAAGTCTGACTTTGTTTATCCCCTGAGGTGCATGGTAAGCATAATATTATAGCAGTGTACTTCAGCAGGACCATGTCCCTGTAAAATACATACAAACCACAAGTGAACTCAAGAGGCTGCATATTAAGGCAGAAGAGGATCAGGGACACAGAATAAATACATTTAAAATCCACAGGTGACACAGTGGAAAGACAATGTCAAGAAGTAATAAACTATTTTCTTTTGAAGCCCATCACACCAGCAAAGATGTGATGATGCTGAGATAAGAGACCAGAGACCTAAACAGCAGGTATGAGAGGCTGGTATAAAAGTCTCCAACTGGGCCAAGGTTTTCATGCTAGCACAGGTTAGCAATGGGGTCAATGTCAAAAGTCAGCCTGCCTGGTAAGGTGAGACCACAGGCTGGGCATGAGCAGCATTGCTCAATCCAGTGGGTAAATAGTGCTGTGTGTTGAGCAAGGTACAAGTCACCCCAGAGCCCTGTAGGAAGCTGTGTTAGGAGGGCTTTGTGGTGACTGATTCTTGTGGTTAGTTATTTAGTAGTAGTCAATAATATCAGTCTAATGACTAATTAATAGTTCTTTGAAAACTGAATGGGTTTCTTCATATTTTCCTTCTTTTTCCACTCTTTCTTTGTACATCGGTCACCCCTAAAGGTAATTATTGTAGGTCTGCTTGCACAGATTGTTTTGATTTGGAATAAAGCACAAGAGTGCTTTGAGAAATAAGATACAAAAATAAAATAGGTATAAGAAATCCAGAAACCTCTGTGAAATTGCCAAGCTTGCAACTTTCACAGTGGTTCCTTCTACAAAGCATGGAAATATCTATTCCTAGGAACTTGATATTGATAACCAACCAATTGGATATTGATAAATGACCATCAAATGTTCCTTGTTGTTCATTTTGTGGGTCCCTGTGGAAGAGAAAGTGGTTTAGTTCTTCAGGTTAGGGTTGAGGGAGAAGAGAAGTTGTTTCAAAATCGCTGCATTTTAGGCTCCCTGGTTACACGTTTCTCTCTTTCCATGCTCAAAGTCATACTGGTGTTGCCACTAAAAATGGGCAGGGTCAATGCTCTTTGCAGTGCATGTTCCTGTATGGCCTTGCATTCATCCAGGACCAGCTGCCTCATTCCAAGGTGGACATCTCAAACCCAAGAGCCCTGACGCAAGGTTCCTGAAAGGCAGTAGAAAAAATCCCACCCATTTCAGTGGATTTCGGGATCAAAGGACATATCTGCCAACCTGCTGAAAACATGTGCTGCAGCAGAAAGAGAGATTTCCTCAGTGCTGCAGGCTTTACTCAGTCAAAGCTGCTGTTGAGGTAAGAAGACCCTTGTGTGAAGAAGGCCTTAGGTAAGGAGCGGGTGGTGAGATGTGTGCTCAACATGGCTGGTGACTGTCTAACTGCCTGTAACAAATGACTCAGTGTACTATTTTTGATCCAGCAACAGGAGAAAGATACATGATACAAACAACACCCCTCCAAGGAGAACTATTAAAAGAGCAGAAGACATTCTTGAGAGGCTGCAGATACCACTGCCTCCATCCTGCTCTTAGCACTGCTGGGTGCCTACAGAGGATGGTATGCTGCATGCTTTTCTGGCTTACGCCCCTATTTTAATACATACTTTAAAGAGTCATCACAGGGGAATGACTCAGATTAAAGGTAATTTTCAAAAATCAAAACCTGCCACCCCTCTTCACCACCTTCCCCTGTCAGCCTTTGTGCTTGATACATATTGAGTTTAAATGCAGATGACAACTCAAAGAGGTTTCCTAACCAGCTCCCTTACTGCAAAGCTGAGCAGCCTTAATTGATCAATCCCATCTGAACTGGACGAGGCCATGAGGCTCTGTGATGGTGGCCCCACAGAGGAACATGTCTCCTTTTCCCTCTCCTGACAGGACCTGGGCCCTGCCCTGGCTGGAGCCCTCAAGCACCCCATCCTGTCCCTCTGACCCTGCTGCTATGAGGGTGGTGAGGCCCTGAGCTGGCAGTAGGGCTGCCATGTGCTATGGCAGGAGGTGGGAACCACCCTTTTCCTTCCCTGACTGATCCTTGTTCAGCTGTTCTTTTAAGCGGCAAATACCTGCTTATTGTTTGGCATTTATGCTTCCTCTGCCCAAGGTAGGGTAGGCACAGTGTATAAATAGCATTGCTGTTGTTACAGTCATAATAATGTTATTCCTGAGGGGAGCTGAGGTACAGAGAGAGACAGTGAGCATCAATGCCAGCAGGAGAGATTCTTAACCTCAGTGATCTTCAAATCAGGCCCCTGTGTTAAATCCTGGCCTTTAAATCCAGGAGAGCTTTCCAGGGAGTTCATTAGCTCCAGGATTTCCCTCTTAGGGTTGGGTACTGTTAGGTTAATGGGGTGGACAGCTGGCTCAAATAGTCTCTGATGGTGCCTTTGCTGCAACAGTGATGCTGTTCCCCATGTTTTATAAGTCTCCTTCTGTTTCAGCATCTCCTGGGAACTTCTTCCTGTACTGTGTGAGTAAAAATTTTTTTAAATTTCCTTTTCTTCAGTGTAAGATAATATGACCCTTGTGCATGTTGTATAGTCCTGTATGGTGAGGCATTTGAATGACCTGAATATATAGGTCATGGTCTGAGATCAGCTTGCCTTGTTTGTCAAGTACCTGAAAGGAGGTTGTAGTAAGGTGGGTATTGGTCTCTTTTTCCCGAGTTACAAGTGATAGGAAGAGAGGAAATGGCCTTAAGTTGTGCCAGGGAAAGTTTAAGTTGGATATTAGGAAAAATTTCCTCCCCAAAAGGGTTGTCAAGCCCTGGAGCAGGCTGCGCAGGGAAGTGTTGGAGTCACCATCCCTGGAGGAATTTAGTTGCGGTGCTGAGGGACATGATTTAATGGCGGACTTGGCAGTGTTAGGTTTACAGCTGGACATGATGATCTTAAGGGTGTTTTCCTGCCTATATGATTCTAAGTTCTTGCTGTCTCCTGGTGAGTGTATATGAATAATAGGGACAATATTTTCTATGCCCTGCCTTTGCCCTAGATGCATTTTCCAGTCTTATTAGCTCTACTTTAGCTTTAAAACTTGAGAAAAAAGTTAGTAAGAATGTTTCTTTCATGGGATGGGTAGAGAAGAAGAGCAGTGAGATAAGCAGGAAGATTGGAGTGTTATTCTTGCAAAATGTATGGATTTTGTTGCAGCAGAGTGTCCAGAGAGCAGGTTCTTCATGTAAAATGATGGCAAATTTTGACCCTGAGGGTAAAGAAACTACCCTATGCAGTTAGAAGATGACTAGGACTCTGTGGGTGTGCTGATGACTGGAAATTTGGTTTTCTTTGCAATACAGTTTTGTCTCCATCAGCAAGAGACCCTTTGTTTTTAACATCAGATTGTGTGAAGGATCCTTCTGAGACTTACTCATTGTCTTTATACCTAAAGAGTTCAGTTCCTTCAGGAAAGAAGGAATGGGTTCTGCAAATGAGAGTGCCTCCACAGCAGTTGGCATGTCCATTAACTATTGCATTGCATCATGCACTGGTAGGGCAAACAAATCACTGGATTTCTTGAAATTTTATCAAGATATGATACAGCACTGTGAGGTGCTAATTGGGGGTTCCCTCTCCCCCAGGTACTGGGCATCTGACCCCCAAAGAAACCCACAGTGGAAGCCCATAACATAGACAAAAATAAAAGGGTTGGGGAAGGATGGATTTCACAGTTGCCCCCTGTGCAGCTGTGAAATTCCTCTGAAGAAAAAACAAAGATTATTTGAAGGATATTTGCTTGCCCAGTTAGAGAGATCCAGTGACAATGGCCAACAGTGCTTGAGAGAGTAAGCTGCCCTCTGCGAAGAGAATGTGCCGTCTCTGGGGAAGTGCCTTCCAGACATCTTATTTAAGGTCTAGGGAAATGCTTTGCATCCTCATAGTTCCTGGGGGCCTGTGAGGGGAATGACCAGCTCTTGGAGAACAGAGTGTAACAGTTAAGACAGCTATTTTGAGAAAATATATAGTATTACTAAGAGAAATTCTGTGTGAGCACATAGAAATAACTGTATATTCACATGAGGGTGCCTGGGTTAGGAGAAATGCCTGTCACAGCTCTGGAGACAAAGAACACCCATCCTTGTGACAGTGAGATGAAAATTTGGGAGTCCTAAAGTGGACACTTGCTTTGAAAAATAATGTTTTAACACCAACCATAGCCCTACCAACTGCAAATCCAGACAACTACTGTCTTCCAGAAATTAAACCATCCTCTCACTGCATGGCAAGCAGTCTGCTTGCCTGTGGCAGTTAGTGGTGTTGTCCACTCAAAAGGATGCCACTTAAGAGTGTCATGAATGATTCTGGTGGAAAGCTCTGCCCTGCTGTGCTCTCATACATTTGGAGAAACATGAACGGTGTGTAGAGCCAGATAAGTGCCATTCTCTTCTGGCACTTGAAACTGAAAAGTTTTCAGATCGTCCTGGTACTTTAGCAGAACTGCTTTCTCTTCTCTTGCACCATTACATTGTGTGTTATGTTGCACCTTACTGCAGAAGAAAACTTATACCTTTCTCTCTTGTTGATACTTCACATAAAAAGATTAGTATTAGTGGTTTGGGATGAAAGTCCACAAACTGGTGATATAAAACAGCTTCTTCCAAATGTTTAATTTCTGTGCTTCCTTCAAATTCTAGTATTTTTTTGAGAAACTGTGAGGAAAAAGGGGATGTCTTTGTTTCTAGATGCACATTAAATTAAAAAGAGCAATAAAAAGAAATGAACTCTAGTAGTTCTCTCTTCTGCATGAGCTACATACAGTCAGCAGTATGCATGCTATCGGGGGGGCTTGGGATGGTGCATGGCTTGCTTCTCCCTTGCCACTCTCCAGGCAGGTGATGCTGTGGCAGTAAGATCTTCTCTGCTGGCCTGGAGATGTGGCAGGAGGCTGCTCTCTGCATCACAGGGCAGCTTTGCCCCTTCCTTGCCAGCTGTGGGCAGATGATGTCCTCCCTCTCCAGGGCAGCTGCCTAAAATAAGCTTCAGTAAGCTTCTAACTCAAAACACGAATTGGTTCCTCACTTTACAAAGGTTGAGATACTATACTGTAGTACTGTGTAGAAATACTTTGTTGCTTTATTGCTTACAACATGCAATTAAATTGTCTTGATTGAAGAGCTGCAATTAAATGTTTAGTCCACCACTGTCGCTAGATATATGGCTGTATAGTCAGGGACAGCCAGCCAGCCAGCCTCCAAAGTTTCTTCCATGTGAATTTGTTGGCAAAAGGGTTATTTAGATGCACAAGTTTGTCACTGTTCCCTTTTAATAATGAAGAAATCATATCATCAAGCAGTTGGGAATTATCACTTTGGAATTCTACTGATGACACATAAGCATCAAGTGTGAGGAGGATGATGTGAGCCCAACTGCATCTTTTGAGTTAGTCCATTGTTGCAGTGTGTCAAATTGTAGCTAATCCCAACACTATTTTTTCCCTATTTCATAACTACTACGTTGCAATTTATTTTTTTTATGCTCTGTGCATACTTGGTGCAACACTGCTGCAACCCTGGCTTTGTCCTGAGGAGCCCAAGGGACATCTGAAACATTTAGGACATGTCTAGACTGAAAGATGAGCTATGACAAAGCACGTATAAACTGGCAGAGGCCAAATGGATACGATGCTGGCTGGTCATCCCTGCCCCTCTGTAAGGCTGGCGCTGTGTGGGCAGTTGGGCAGCCACAGAATCCAACCTGAGTGCAGCCAGCACTGGCCTGCGGTGCCTCAGAGCAGCACAGATGGCTCAGCAGGCTCCAGCCTGCCTGCAGCCACTGAAGTACCAAAGCAAAACGTTGCTTTTAAGCAAATGGAAACAAAAGCATGTGAATGTTGCTTCTGGGAGCGGTGGCTAAAGGTCACAAGAGCAGTATGGAGTATTCCAGTGCTGGCTGTAGTTGCTCATCCCTCCTATTAGCTTTAGAATAAAACCATTTGCATAAACAGTTTTCAATGTAGAAATTGTAATACCATAAAAATATAAATTTAGACACTTGAAACCACTTACGTGGTTTATAGTGCCTAATGTCCAGGAAAGCAATCAGTCCAACCAAGAGACAGGCAGCTGTTAATCCAAAGACTGAGCCAACCAAAATGCAACTAGGGAGCTGTAAATAATTGATAGATAAATTAAAAGACTATTCTAATGATACTGTAATTGCCTGTGGAATGAACTAAATCTACCCATCAGGACAGATGACTGGCTGGTTATTTTTCCTGAGTATTGCAAACACAGCAAAAGGTTAAAATACAGATACTTAGACTATGAATAGCATATGTGATTTACTAAGTTTTTGGTAATTTTATAATACTCAGTGAACACAATAAGTGAACATTTACAGCACTTAGTTTTCCTCTTTCCTGGCTAAAACATAAAATGCATAGAAAGAGTGTATTTAGACTAAGAATTATAAAACTATTGTAGTTGAAAATGGGCTGTGGCTTTATGTGTAGTAAGCAGCATGACACTGAACACAGACATTTAAAGTAGAGGTACAGGGAAACTCTGATCAAAAACTTCAGGCGCACCTTGCTGACAACACCCTATTCTCTTATCCAAGTTCTCATATTCAACATCATAACTGCTATCAGTTTGTTTGGCTGTTCATTGGTGATTGTTCTTCCCTGAGAACTCAATGAACTGGCATCCCTAACCTGGCTCTGATATATGCAATTTCTACCTCTAGAATTCCTGAGGAAAAAAGCTAATATAAAACAACTTACCAACTACCTCCAAAGCAGCTGTTCCTTGAGCAACATCAGGAGTGACAATGAGTAGACATCTGTATAATCCTGTTTCCTCCTGTTGTATTTTTGGCACAAATAGTGCAGCATTGCCTTTTTTATTTCACTGTCTAACATGTAGGATCCGAGACTCTGGGACTGTGGTTTCCAGCTATAAATGTAAACAGCATCTTTTCCTGGTCAGTATCTTTGGTTTTTAAACACCAAGTGATTCTCATGTTGTTGTTCTCCAGTTGTGGTGTCCTGTTCTCAAGGATCAGGCATGGTACAGAGGTGTCTATATTCAGGAAGAGCATCATTAGCTTAGGGCTCTTTCAGGGTATCTTCCAAAAGGAAAGAGTGTTGTGTAAGAAATACATTCCTGTAAAATAATAATGTTAAAAAGCCCTCTTGAAACATGGCAGCTATTGTTTGGCTTTTGAGGGATCGTTCAGTTTTCAACATCCTACTTTATTATGCCATCTTGCTTCTTGATTCTTTTTTTAAAATCCTCAGTAATCCTTGTGTTAGACTCCCTCTAGTGAAGAAAGAGCATGCAAGTGTGTATGCTTATCCTGTGAGAAACTGTTGTGTGTCATGAGATGCTGCATCACTTCTCCACGGTGCTAACTGCACTGGCAAGGCCTGCACAGCCTGCAGCATGGGTATGGGCTCAGGAACTCCACTCACTGCTACTGAAGTTACCTAGTGTCTTTTGGGGACTGTGAAAATTTCCATACATACAGGTTTCCATAGGACTCTACTCCATGGCTGAGTAACTCATCCTCTCCTCTTACGTGGGCTCTGAATTCATGCAGAAGGGTAGCTTGGTATGATGCATGGTGGAGGTGAGGGGCTGCCTGCACCTCCATCCTGCTTTCTCCACTGTCACTGGCAATAGGGAGCACAAAAATTGAAGTCCTCTTCTCCATGTAGTATTACCAGCAATGGTAAGCTAGTGGGAGAGTGTGTGAAATGAGACCTTAGAGGAAATTCTGTGTATTGTATGCACCATCACCTTCTATAACACAGAAATAGCTCTACGGGCAGTTTCTTAGAAGATAACCAGCTGTGAGCTATTAGGTCTTAAGGAAATGCATGTTTGAGTAAACACAACTTGTTTGCAACAGAGACTGAGCAGCAGTTGCTGTGCAGTCATTCAGACTAAACAGCTGCTTGAATGGATGGAAAAGGTGCAAAGAATGGAGAGGTCAACTTTGTAGTGCCACTCTATCTCTGCATTTGTCACTGAAACTTCAGTATCTCTGAAAATTACTTTCCCTCATTGACATTGTACTTTACTACAGAAGCAAGTTTGCAGGCTGTTATTTAGCATTGGATTGGACAATCTAATTATATAAAATGTTACTATTGTATAGTGATGCTGTATAGCTTTTAAGTCACTAAAAAATATTAGAGTAACTGTAGATGGTTTTGATATTTTGCTATCTGTGGATGCATAAATAATAGGACTCAAGCTAGTTCCCTATTTCCCATTATGTAAAAAAAAAAAAAATCACTTTTAGATAACTGAACTACAGTGAGTGTTGCTATGTTTTCAGATGGGACTCTCATTTCACTACCTTGATACAACTACCTCTTCATTTCAGCACATAGCAGATATTTGAGGAAGTAAACAAGAAAATACTTCTGGGGCCAACCTTAGGAACAGCTCCTGGCATCTATGACCTACTTACACATAAATTACCAGAAGAAAATCCATAGCTCAGAGCTTCACTTTTTTGCAAAATGCCACCATACATCAATTTTTTCTTAATAAAGACACATTCACAAAATGGAAGAATCTAATGTGGCTGGATATAGCACCATGTCCTGTGGATCTCCCTAAGAGACACAATACCACAAGGCCGATACCTGGCTTTGAAAGCAAAATCTGTAGGCAAAGAGAAAGCAAGCTATAGAAATGGCTGTTACTAAACCTGTGGGTGCTTCACCTTCTCTGGGATTTGTGTTCTGAATTTTAAGAAGTCAGGGAAGTGTGTGGTGTTGTCAAGTTTGTAATGCTATTGCAGTAGCATTTTAATTTGTTCAGTTTGTATATTTATGAATATACATAATTGAGCATTCAAGTACCTTATTAGTAAACAGCTACTGCAGTGAGGCAGCTGGTGCTAGGGAAGAACATAAGATACTTGTATCTTCTTATAAATTCCTTTTCACATATTTCCAGAAAGGAGAAAATGGAGGGCAAACAGAAAGGGCCTCTAACCAGAAACAAAGTTGTGCATACAGGCAAGATCTAAACCCACCTCCTTCCCACCCATTTAAAATAGAACACTAGACATCTGTCACTGTGCTGAGTTTCAGTTTAATCCAGTTAAAAACTAATCTATACAAAGTACAGAGCGGGGCTTTTCTTTCTACATATATTGCACTGGAGGATATGAATTTGTACATTGACCAAATCTTACCCCTTCATCCTCCTACTGAAATCCCAGCCAAGTACGAAACCAAATCTCTGCATCTTTGTCTTGGAACTGGTATCTGTATGAAGTTACATTCAGTTTTCTCGTAATCACCTCCTAAATGAAAAGCAGAGTACAGGTGAAAGCACTGGTGCCCATGATGTTCCAGTCCCTTATTTATCTGTGATTATAGCTTTCTACTTCCTCATTTAGCTGTAAGCTTAGTTCAATAATTTTTTTTTTTTCCAACTTCAAGAAGCTCCTGAGAAATCAGTACCAGGGCAGAAAGATGTATTTAGTGGCTAATACTTTTAGTCTCTATGCAAGAGAGAACCCAATTAAAAGAAAATATCAGCATTGAAAGCAACAAACACATTACAAAGCAACAAATCTGCTAAACGTTCCATGTGTAAGCATGACTTCAGCACACTGCATAACCTCTAAGGCAGATGTTCCTCACAGTGAGGAAACTTATTTAAACCACGCTTCAGAACTGATCCACAAAAATAGTTTGACTTTATTACACTTGGATGGAGACCTGTTTTAGTCTGGGCCTGAAGAACGATACCATTCCTCTATAGGGGAGGATGAGATAGACAGTATTGGGTGAACACTGTCTGTTGATAGACTAGACCTGACAGTCTTTTGAAAGAACATCCACTCAGTCCTTGCTATCTCTGTGGACATGTGATACAGGTACCCATGGATATGAGTTTTTTGAATTGGGTGGATGAGCAAAAAGTTCCAACTTGGGGTCTCATCTGAAAAACATTTAGAAACAAACTTAAGATGTGCTCAGGAGTTCGATACCCTAAGTGTTACTGAGGACTGAGGCTCTGACTTTCACATAATTTAGGACAAAAAATTGTCAGCTTGACTAAATCTTGATTATCGTGAGATAAACCTGATCACCAATTCTAAGGTTTAAAAAGCTGTGTGCTTCCACTTCTAAAAAATGAACAGAAAGGCTGTAGTAGATTGCTAAACTGCAAGCCTACTAATTAAATTAACACTGACAAGAACATCATTTATGTATCAGATAGCAATTGAAGGAAAGACACGTGCTGTTTTACACTGAATGCACCTCAGTGACTAGTTGAAATGCAAAATGAGGAACTTCTGCTAATGCTAACGTGTGATGAAATGATGAGTAAAAACTCTAGCTTCTCACAAGTGGCTTCATCATCACCACTGACACTCGCTGAGCAGTGGCAAGCAGAAGCCAAGTTCAGCACCCAAGTTACAACAGTTCTTTGCAAAACTCTGGATGTTCCCAAGTAAATGGGATGAGGGGGATATAATGCCCATCTTCAACAGCAGGGAGAGTCAGGATCTTGCAATCAAAATGTAAGAGGTTGCACTGAAACTGAAGCTTAAGCATTACATGACAAAGCATGTCATTACATCTAATGACATTTGTTAGGAGGCAGACAAAGCCTGAAGGAATGATTTGTATGGTAGAAATGAAAGGTTTCAGTCCTTGATTCTCTACAAACATCTGTGGCTGTATCATTTGTCCTCTGTAAACTGTCAGGAAGGACAGAGAGAACACAAACAAAAAAATTCCCTTCACCTTTTCCACATTTGAATAATTCCCTGTCTGTTTCCGTCCTTGTCCTGCTACCCATTATCAGGTTACAACCCCAAACTCGGGGCTGTGCACCATGAAATTCTGTTAGTCTGGATGTAGCTGTAACTATGTCTGGGCCTCTTTGCAAACAGAGGAAGCTGTTGAAAGGCATTTTAGTCTCCTGACAAAGACATAATCAAGCTGATGCTAGAATTCCATGGAAATGACAAACAGTGAAGACTCTGACTTGGGAAACTAAATTAAAATGTTAAAGACTTGTGTAGAAAACAAAAAATAAACCCTGAAATAAGTCCAATTGTTGAGTGGTATAAATGAAGGAAATGTGACATGAGAGCTAACAAGATGAAACAGAGAAGGAAACCTGATCTGTTCTGGCAGTGACTTCTATTACATTGTGCGGACAACAAGAGCGTGCTCAGGCCTGATGAGAGAAGCTTTAAGCATGGAAGGAATATGCCTAGCTTTCATCAATCGAACCTCTTCAGAGTAAGAAACTTCCCAAATGTCAATACAAGATGTTAGTAATTGCCTCCTGCCTTTGAGTTTGCCTAAAATACTCAAGTCTTATGCTGAAAAGAACATCTTTCTATTAACAGAAGCTTGCCTCTGTTTCTTTGCTCAAAACCCAAATGATCTCCTTTAATGACAGTGTCAGCAATTAGCCACAGAACAGGAAGGGAAGGCAAAGGATGCTTGCCAAGGTGTGTGTGCAGCAGTTCAAAGCCAGCATAATGCAAGCAGAACAATCCATGTTTTAAAAAACCCACAAAACCCCAAGCAAACAAAAAAAAACCCAACAGGATTTAAACTTTAGGATACTTTCAGTCTGAAATGAATGACAAGCAAGGACTATCACAAAACTTTTCAACATTATGGTAAAAGCCACAGGAAAGTCAACTTATTCTTGTATAATCTTGGCTTTCAATATTAGGGACCTATCCTGGTTCAATACCAAAAGAATACAATCAAGTAGCACCCCTGTTTTAGGACACTTCATAAATTTACACCAACTGCAGAAAGACTAATAAGAGTTAATAGTGAGACTCTTAACAAGTCAAAGATTCATGTCTGAGAAGAGCTTTCCGAAGCACGTGGTGCACTTTGAAAAATCTGGTATTATCATAGGAGGTAGGATAATCTCTACAGAAAAAGACAATGAGTCTTGTTCTGTTTTGCACAATATTTCCATCAACATAAAAAGCTTACTTAATAACATGCAAAATTTTGAGATCAGCTGGCACCTGATGAAAGAAAGAGGGACAAAAGTACTGTCCCAAGAGCCAGTTGAGTATTCAACTGCTACACAGAATTAGTCTCAACAAGGAGGACGGTTCAGACCAATACACCAGAAGTACAGTATTCCTTTTGAAGGCTTACAGTGAAATTCTTAGGCTTCTGTAAACATGAAAAATATTCACTGTTCCACATTATTCTTTGCTGTGTTTAGATTTTAGAAAGTGCAAATTTCCTGTGATTAAGAATTAGCAGTTTGATTTTTATTTGGTCTCAAGGAAGAAAGGGTTTGGTAGTACTGGAAATGGTAGGCCTTTATCTATGGTTTTCATTCCCTCATATTTTGCTTCTCAGCTTTTCTGGAAAGCATTTCTACATAAAACTAGACCTAACTTGACATTCAGGCCAGTTCCCTGCTTCCTCTCTGAGAAGATTCTGATTCATATCTCTAAACACAGAATGGCAGACATCTCCTCCCTTTTTGCAAGAGAAGAGATCAACAGCTCAGTCCCCTAGCCGTAAAAATCTTTAGTATTAATAGTTTCCTTAAACCCCTCCTCCATTATCGCCTCTAAATGATGCCCTTGTGTTTCTCACTGATGCACTGGAGAGAAAATCAGTTTAGTTTGTGATCTGAATCCAATTGATACTTCATCTCTAACATTCCCAATGATTTATACTATCTGGGGAAGAAAATGGAGAGTTCACGTTTCACTGATTTCCTGCCACCCCCCACCCCCCAAATAATAAAGATTCTATAAAGTTGAGGCACAAGTGGTTAAGGGTGAACTTGATCAGTTCTAGCAGCTGATTCTTGGACATGTCCTGGTGGTAAAGGCTGATCACCTCCTGCAGGATGTTTTGGTGCATCTCCAACTTTGTGCTCCCCAGCTGTAAAACAAGAATAAAACCATTTATAACTTCAATTAAATTGGCCCCAAATGTGAAAAGTCTCTAAAGGAATGTTTCTAGTGTAGGGACAATCAAACAAAACCTTCTATTTTAAACGGTTTGATTTGTTCTGTAGTCAGACTGGTAATGCAGTCACAGAACACCAGACAGATCTGGTCATTTGTATGTCCCTATTCTTCTCTAGATGCTCAGAAATCCCAGATATCCTAGATCTCAATATTTTTAGACTGATGGGTACAACACAATCCTTTTTCTCTGCCCATTTAATGCCTTGAGTTAGAACTCTGTTTTTTTACTATGGATTATAAAGTGCTGAGACTTCAGGAATATTTTAGAAAACTTCCATACTTCCCTTTTAAAGACACTTTAGTGAACTTCTCTATAGAGATCATTAAAACCACATTATATTAACAGTTTCAACATAAAATATTGTTTGAATGACTTTTACATTGGAGATCTTATTTTAAAGTTTGTGTATCACACAGAAAGTCACGTACGGGGTTGGAATTTCAGTTCTCCAGCTGGTCCTGCAGGAGGACTTCCTTGCTGTAGTTTCTTTTGTTCCATCTGTTTTACAACCTGGTGAAAAATAAAATATGGCAGTTGAAAAACTTAAATCTATCAACTTTCTCAGATGTGACATAAATGAACACACTTAAACTTTGTAGTGATTCCATAATGTCTTTGTTAATGGGTATGCTACTGAGTTGAGATGCTTGCATTGTTTGCTCTTATCCTGAATACCAGACAACGTTTCGCTGTTGTACCATTAGTTTAGAATTCAGCTGGGACTCAGAGAATAAATCAAGGTAAAGAATTCTCCAGAGTTGGGGCTTGTCATGAGCTATTACATACATAAGGATACAGAAAAGTAAAAAAATATTCTGTGTAAGTGTATAAGTATACCTGTTGAAGCTCTTGTTTCTGAGCCTGAAGCTGGTCGTGCTGCCTCTGTAGCTCTTCCTTCTGCTTCTGAAGATCCTCTGCTTTCTTTCTAAGTTCATCTTCCTGCTGAGAAATGTGACTTGCAAATTCCTTCAGCTCGTCCTCAGTGAACAGCTGCTGTTGATCTAGTGGCTGCAAGAAAACGCATTCAAACAGGAATATTTAGCCAGGAATGCATATATCTATTTTTAAATTATCTTCCCACTAAACTTATTAGTAGCTGAATTGTACAGTTCACTAAACAATCTTCAGAATTTTCATCAAAATATCCAGACATAACACTCTAAAGGGTTTATACACCCACTGAAAGAAACAGCCAAATAGCTTTCTCTGCTATCTTCTCAGCAGAATTCTACTACAGATTTAGAGGTAGGTGAAAAAATTATTGCTTTTTATCTTTCCTTTAAAGTGATTCATAAACCAAAATGTCCATTTGCTGTTTG
>VYZX01026990.1:210062-250414 GCA_013401335.1 Brachypteracias leptosomus
AAAGCATGTGGGAACAGCTCTTGTAGAATCCACAGGGTGGCGCAAGCCCACAGGGATGACATCTGCCTGCCATTACTCTGCTACCTTCCCTGTAGCTAAGGTGCTTAACCACACACATACCAAAACAGAACTGGCAAAAAGCTCAGGCCAGAGACATGCCATTTGGATTCCTGGTTAGAGTGATGATAATAGTGCTGTATGTTGCACTTAGAACACGTTCTCATTACCTCCCAGCTATCTGGCTCCAAAAATTCCTTTTTCTCCGTAGCTCGCAGGAACTCTTCCAAAGTCACTAGCCGGTCCTTGTTGATGTCAACCTATACGCAGCAAAAAATTCAACTCAAGCAAAAGGACAGGTTTTGGTGGAGCTAATGTTTAATTTCATCATGTGAATATCTTTAATATAACCATTTTATTTTTAAACTGCCTCATTTTCAAAGAAATGCCTGCAACATCTGAAAACTTCTCTTACAAGCTTATACAGATTAACAAAAATGGAAATAAAAAGT
Source organism: Brachypteracias leptosomus (assembly GCA_013401335.1). NCBI lineage: Eukaryota > Metazoa > Chordata > Aves > Coraciiformes > Brachypteraciidae > Brachypteracias > Brachypteracias leptosomus. The sequence continues at coordinate 210,572 of VYZX01026990.1, forward strand.
AAGTCCTCGCGTTTTACTTCAAAATTTATTTGCATTATTGAAAACATTATTTGTGGTCACAACCCCAACATTGACAGTGGAATGCATTACTTTTTTGAGAAAAATGTTTGGTAGCTTTCTGGGAATAATTTTGTAACTGTGAGTCAGACTCATCTCCACTGTTGGATGGGGATGTTTTGAAACAAAAAAAACCCCAGCTGAATTGTGTCAGAATCCTTTAAGGGGAAGGGAGGAAATGCTTCCCTTTGTGACTAATAGAAGATGAGGCTTGCTCCATTCCTCAAGCTTAAGGAACATAGTTGAAGACAGAAAAATACAAGTGAAAATCACAGTGGTTCAATACATCCTCTTCTGTTTCCTGTCTCCTGATCTGAAAACCTATCAGAACTAGTAAAGGTTTTCACTGTCATAGGTGATACCTTGAGCTCTGAGCCCTCTTCTGCAGAGACAAAGGTGAGCTACATGAAATAAGACATTGTTCTTCTCGTATCTAAATCTCTTACCCATTTGACAAGTGCAAAAGCACATTTAAGTCTTCCCTGTTTGACACAAAATTCACAGGGAGTTTTTACTGTATCTCAGCATCTGCAATAGGTGGAGGCTACAGCACAATTCCTTCTCCAGAACTACTAAATAAGAACTAGTCAGCAGGCATTTACAGCAGAATGTACGGACGGGGGGGAGAACTGTAACTTCATGTGGATCCCTGCACAAACAGCGTTCAGTGTCACAGGTTGTCCCTTCCTGCTGTACTTGGACAACTCTTCATGTTAGGAGGACTCCTATGTTCCTGAACATAGAAAGAAATCATGAGCTCTACTGAACACCTGTCCCCACCTCATTCATTACATGTTCTCTCATTCTCAGCCTTTCTTCTTCCATTTCAACCATGTCATCCTCTTCATTTTTGGGATCATAAACTTTTTCTAGCTGAAATTCAAAATTAGGAAATGTTAGTTTGGAGAAAAGACTGCTCATTCACATAACAGAGCATGTTTAGAACAGTAGTGTGAGATGTTGCTAAAACCATTCCTTTTCCAATACAGTTTTCTGTTAATTCATGTGGTCTGTTGTAATTCAGTGCTGGGGTCACTACAGTAGAAGTGACCTTGGCATGCACAGTCTGATTCTCCAGCTGGTTCAAAGCAGGCAGAGTTTCCACACGGTTTCTGGAACAGGAGAGAGTAGCTTTTTCACCAGAGCATGCAGCCGACCCAGTAAACATTCAGGATATCAAAAGACAAATTGAGTGCTTAATTTAATGGTCCACTTCTCTTCTTGCACAATGTCTTTCTGGTGAGTTCATGCTTATTTACTTCTAGTTAGCTTTCTTAGTCATTTACCTTCACTTGCCCAGCCATAGGTAATTTTAAGACCCCAGACTATTTGTTTTTAAACTACAAAACTGCAAAATGGTGGGACCTATCTGTCAAACAAGATTGCCATGTATCTTCATTGTATTAGAGGGGATTAGGGTAAAGTATTGTTAGAAACCTATATTTGTAAATTTAGTTTCTTCAAAAATTTACAATAGTTCAAATTTATAAGCTTATATATATACTGTATAGCACACTTCCCCCCTGACTCATGAAATCTAGAAAAAATTGTAAGAATAGATATTGACAGCAATTGTACCAAGTCTCTGAATGGGAAGTAGAAGGTTTTCTTCTGCTATAGCAGAACAGAACCTACTGGAAAAATTAAGACTGTTTACTTATTGATTCTGTAATTCCCTTCCCTGTAGAATTTCAGTCCATTGCTATCATTACTCATCTGGGATGCAAAGAGGTACTAATATTTGTGTTTTTATAGATGACAAACCACGACTTAAAGAAACTAAGCCTGTCCACTTTATCAGATGTACATGTGCTCCTGTAGGAGCACTAGCTAGATACAAAGTATGTGAAACCTCTATAGCCACTTCCACAACGTGCTGGCTTTGTGCAAATTCAAAAGAGCATGACCCTTTTTCTCTCAGCAAGTCTTAGGACTTGTTGATAAGCACTGAATGAGCACAGCTACCCAGCTACAGAACCTCTACCAGGCTGCATCCAGCCAGAGCATGAGTGCAGCTCTCTGCACTGCAATTTATACAGGTGTAGTTATCCTGTGGATTAATTATAAAATTACAAATGAGCCTGTGTCAGAGAAATACATGAGCACTAGATCTCTGGTGTCTGAGTCCTATGCTTCAACTACTTTATTTTTCTCTGCTGATATGTTTTTACACTTTTGTAGAAACATTAAGGATGCACAAAACATGGCATCAATACTCTGATTTGTAGTCCAAAGCCCCCAGATATGCTTGGAAACAACACAGACATCCCTGTAACCATTTACTGAAACAAGTTAAGTTTCTGAACTTTTTTTTTTTACCTCTTTAGTAAACAGGGCTTCTAATTCTTGTTCATCTAGGAAACCATCAGTATTGACATCTACAAAAAGAAGTGTTGCAAATACAAGTTAAGTATGTACAGAACGTAATGCATGTAATAGTTCTCTGTAATTTAAGTAAGTCTCCACATACATATCTCACATGGATTAAAAACCTCATTTAACAAGATGCTGGTTACATAGGTCATTTTTTCTGTTTAGGTTTTTATCAGGCATCGGCTGAACTGTATTGCCATTTTTGGTTGGTTGGACAAGTCTGGAACAATCTCCCTGCTTCTTAGATTAGCAAACTGAAATAGGCCACAACAGGATTGCACAGAAGTGCAATTGCCAAAAAATATTGCTGAGAACAAGTTGTCCCAATTTAATAACTAAATTTGTTAATAGATTCAGGAGCAACAAAAATCTGTAGAAAAACTTTATTAACAAACAGTATGACTCTCCAAAAAACCCTAAAGAATTATGTGAAAATCTATGTAAATAGGCAGCACTTGAAAAGAGATCACTGTAAAATTACTTTTGATTACAAATGCAGAGGAGAACACTGATAAATGATGATTCATCTTTTATCCTGCATTCTACTTTGAATATTGTTATACTACCTCTGAAATTGAAAGAGAATGTCGAGTTCAAATGAGTGTTGTTATGCAATAGTTTTGTTTAATTGCATCAATTTTTTTTTTTATATAGGAAGCTCTAATGCAAAGGTTATTTCAGCTATTTCTGTTTTGGTAAAATTTGCACAAAAAAGCTACCAAATATTTCCAGAAAATTCTTTCAAGATCTCTTTCTAGAAAGAAGAAATAGGGTTTAAAAACTGTAATACATATTTATTTATTTTTATAAACCAAGATAAAAGTTCAGACTTAAGATGGAACACTTTTTCTTCAGTTAAATTATCATCTTAAGGGTACTTGATTATGAAACATTTAACAATATGAGAAAATAAGGTTTCACATTTAAAGCAAAATGCCCATTGAGATGCATCCTCATCTCTTCTACTATTTTGTTGTTTCTAGCTGCACACTGCCCAGAAATAGAGGCAGTATTGGGGTGCACTTTGGGTTTTGTTTCATTATGGGAATCCTGCAATTTCTGAAGAGGCTTGGCACCTTTGTGACCATTCCAAAGATAAGGGGTGTCTGGCACTTATCTGCAGAGATAAGGCAAACTTCCTCCCCACACACACCTCTGAGAATGTATTCCTAGTATGTAGTGTGTAAGCAACGTTATAGTTCTGGATAGCTCTTTAAGTACCCATGCTTCCCTGAAGAATCACTGGTTATTGGCTGTATGATTTTATGAATAGTTAAAACTGTTTTCAACATTTAAATCCCATTTAAAACTTTGCAGTAAACTTACAACCAGTAACATAAATATTTTCTCCTCTTTATTCTTTAGATTTAGCCTAATTGCTTGAGGTCTAAGACCTTTTTCCTAGCAAAAGACAAACTTGCCCTCAGCAAAAGGTTACAAAGTCACTTCACTTGTTCATTAAATTAAACTAAACCTCTTACCGTGTAATTTGAAAAATGTTTTGGGGTCAAATTCATTAGGATCTAGTCCATCTGCTTCTTCCCACACCTCCTTCAGTTGATCTTTGCTTCCCTATAGATTGGTTACAAAGAAAAACTATTCAGAAGATGATTAAGTGTAATTTTTTTGCATTATGGTTTCTCTGAATGGCTTTATTTACTGATTAGTCATGTTGCAAATAGAATCAATGGCATTTTCTTTGAATCCCTTTTGGTCAGGTCTAATACTTTCAATAGGCCCAGGGAAAGAGGGAGTGTCAAGGAAATGCATATCCTATGGAAAGGAACACTGTAATGATCAGTTATGGCCATGCAGACTCATCTAGAAATAATAGCTGAAGGAAGTTAAGTGAGTTTGCCTTTTCTAGAGCAAATGGTACTGTGATGCAGTTCTTTGCAGGCCAGGTATACCAGGAAGGCATCCCCACAGCTTTGAATACCATTCTGGCTTTTTCCTCATGAGTTTTAGCTTCTTTGTAAATGATAATTCTGCAAGCAAACAGCATACTTATACAGAAAAAATGGAGGTATACATAGTGGGGTTTGTAATGCTCTCAGCATTGTTCCCACACTCTGCTCCCATGCCAATGAGAAGAGGCAATTGCTGAGAACAAACAAGATACACCCCCCTTCTCTTCATTAGCTTTTCCTCTCTGGAAAGGAAAGCTGTCACCCAAACATGCAAGAACAGACTGTGGCCTTACAGGATGGTGAACCTTAGGGTGATCTCCATGTTTTTTCTTCATCTCCTCAAATTTTGATTCTTCTCGCTGCCTCTTTTCTTCATCCAGTGTTTTTAAATACTCTCTCCTCTCGTGTTCTTTCATCATCTCATATTTCTTAAACTCCTCATGGCGGGTTTTATCATAGTTTTCCAGGTCACTTGTAGCCTAAAAATATAGATATAGGTAGACATATGATTATGCCACATGATTATGCTAACATTAAACCCACTGTGTTGTTCAGATTGGTGGGCAAGGCAGGTCATATTGCCATTCTCCTTTTAAATGTGAGGTAGACTAGTTGGGAGTTTCCTTTCATGTGACAGTGATGCAGAAACATCTCTCCTCACTTCATTATTTTCACAGAAATTAATTTGGAAGTGTTCAACCGCTAGACAATTTTTGCAACTACACAATACTGTAAGAAGGCATCAAGGTATCCTTTCTCATCAATTAATAATAAATTAACTCAAGTCCCATACTAATTAAGCACAGCTTCCAATAGTACCATGAACTCCTTGATTATTTAAAAATAAGAACATTTGTAGCTTATCCTACAGTTTATCAAAAAAGTGCCTTCATTAATAATGGGAGTTAGTTTGCAGTAGCTTAATACAGATTAAATAAAAAAACAGTTTTGAAGTGTGCAATGGAGACAACTGCTTTTCTCTAAAAAAGAAAACTGTGTGTCATTTATAAAAAAGTGGTGTATATATAAAAGGACTGTCTGTGCCAGAGGAAAAAAAAGCAAATAATAATGCCCCAAACCCCCATAGTAATTTATATCTAGCACTTACTGCTTTGATCAGCATATCTAAGTCTTTAGGTTCAAATGTGTCAGGATTCTGATGGTTCAGGTGCTCAAACTGTTTAAGGAGAGCCTGATGGTCTATGCCAGTGTCTGAAAGAACAAGGTACAAATATAAAATGTTAGTTTGAAATCAAGAGAGATCAGAAAGTTAAAATCTTTCACACAAGAGCTTGTGCCTTGTAATTACCTGAGGCTCCCTGAGGACTGGATAATTTTTTCACTGTTGGAGGAAACTGTAGTAACACTTCTAAAGTTGCCTTTTCAGAAAGAGATCAGCAAACCTGAGAGCAATTTGCACTATATTCTTTCTGATGTGCACAAAATAATTTAACATGCACAAATTAAGGCTTGTGTTTCAGCAAGGAAAAGTACAATCAGTTTGAGCTTCAAACTAAGAAAACATCTTATTCTTTTATGTAATTGAGATAGCTGAAGTTATGTGCAGTATCAAAGCTGACAAGTTGCATCTTTTTCCTGAACTAGGAGAAGTTTGACTCCTCTGTTGCCCTATAAATTTTGCAAATGACTTATCTGGCCAAAGACACACGCACAATATGGTGTAAAACTATATTGGATCAGACAAGCAGATACTCAAATTTCATTTGTGCAAAGGGAGAAGTGCAAGACAGTGGAAAGTCAGGTCCTGTGTCTAAAAGCTGCAAACATTTCTCTCCTCTTTATGACAGGAACAATACCCAAAACCATAAATACACAATGTACTAACAACAAAACACATTTCTGCAACAGGCTTTTCTAGCTGTTACCATGGTTTCTGATTGTTAATGCTAGATGATAATCTATCCTAAGCAGCATATACTTTGGTATGCTGCATAGAACAATTTTTATAAGCTTTTACTAGATGGCTTAGCAAATAATATTTTATTTATTAAAAAACCACAATTTTGAACATGTTATTCTTTGGCAAACTATCTGTCTTGCACTCAATGCTGGTTTTGTATGATCATAAAACAGCAAATTCTGGCTGGGGTAGATCTCAACCATCATTCCTCCCTGGTGAGATCATAATTTCTGTTGAAATATATGTGCCTTTGTCTGGTTTTGAAACAGTTTTAAAAGTGTAATAATAGGCTTTAAAAAAACCTAAACAATACCACCAAAAATCAACCAACCAAAACCAGCCTCTAAACCCATTTTCTTGTATTTATGTGTAAAGACTCATTCTGTTTGACAGTATTTACTTGCCACATTATCTGAGAACCAACCCCTAACTTTCTTCTGTTATTGTACTGATCAGTCTAGCAGGCTCTTGGTGAAAATGTTTAAAACCACATCTGAATCAGGAATAAATATATACAGAATATAATCTCCAGTCTGGGTTGTTTTGTTTTTTTTTTTAAACCTGATCCATCTGAGAAGGAAGAAAATAGGGAGGGGTGTGTGCCCTTCTTTTCTTTTTATAGATCAGATAGAAGACTAAGATATTAAGTAGTGTTGCGGGGAAAAGATTAACAGAATAAACAAAAGGAGACCAAACAGCTCTGCCTGCTGTTACTACAGAACACTCTCTTGTACATGTTCCAAGATGCTGCCCAGGTGTACAGATGCAGCTGTATTTTAAAGATAATCTGGCCACATGTGTTGTATGTGAGCTGATATGAAGTACTCACTGGCAGGACTGATTATAAACTTTGTAAAATGTTTTCGCACTTCCAATGTTTTCACATCTTAGGAGTCATCTGAATATTCTGAACTTGAATAACCTTTTCTTGTTCTTTCCCAAATGTAATGTCTCACACTGTAACAGATCTGATCAGGCGAGGGGGGAATTATTTTTCTAAAGCACACCCTGTTAGTTACTCCTGATTTATGGAAGTAGCAAAGGCTAGAAGTAAGCAGTCCATTAAACTATTCAAAAATTTCAAAATACACAAATTGCTATGTACACAATGGGGTGTCATTAGCTGCTGACAATCAGTCACTGTGAGTGACACCGTGAAGTCACTGAACCGCTCCTGCAACAGGAGCGTGAGACTCTTGTTGGCCGAAGAGCTGCCTGAGGAGGATGGACACGGGTCTGGCAGGTATGTGAGGCAACACACTGACTCCTCTGGAGCACTGGTCCACACTGCCTAGTGACCAGTGGACTGCACTCTCTGGACTAGAATTTTCATTAAAAGAAAGCAAAGACAGAAAGGTGATCTGACACCCTCAGCCAAGCCATTAATTAATGCTACAATAACACCTAAAGACTTTGTTGATAAGGTACTACACCCTAAATAGCTTTTTTTTCCAAATTAATCTGATGCTTTCCTGACCCTAGTAGTATCACTATAAACACATATTTGCACATGAATATTTCTTCAGTCTATATGCCACCTCTAAATTTGGCTTAGCCTAGAAAACAGATCCTTATTCTTGGAGTATTTTAAATTGATGCATTAGCTATTGAATTCAGTGGGACCCTGCCCATAGCTCACAGAGGTTTCTAATAACGAAATAATCTGCACAGGCAAATTAAGCCCTTTTAATTAGAGCTTCTTTGTGAAAAATAGCATTTCAGAAATAATATCATGCATTCCATCATTAGTATCTTTGTTTATGAGCAACTAATTCTCTTCAAAAAGAAGGAAATCTAGAAATCCACTAATAAGGAATTCACAGGGTTAGTTCTAAATGTAAGTTTTAAATTAAAAGTTCAATAGTAGGAAATAAAAAGGGATAGCTCTATTTCCCATACACCAGTCACAATCACTAGAAACCTGTATACTTGATTCATTAGAAGAAATTGCCTGAGTTTGTATGATTTAATTGTCCATAACATTTTCTTAATTGTTAATTTTTCTTTACTCCAAATGCTTTTCTTTATTTAGGAGCTTAGAATTGCCCCAAAAGTAAGAAAAATAATCTTCTAAATGGAAATGTTTAATGTTTATTACAAACCTGTACAATAATTGGTGGAAAGGAAGCTTAAAAAGAGAAAAGCTTGTGTCTTAACTGACTGGAAAAGAAAATTAAATTCCGTTATCTACCCAGTAAAGACAAAAAGCTACTTCACATTGTATTCTTAAACATAGTTCTACTATGTTACTAGATCTCTCTGAGTAATGTATAAATTGGTGCAATACAAAAATAAAAACAGAGGTTGAAAAAGGATTAGAAGTATTTGAAAAGTCCGCTGCCAGAATCAAGTTTAGCTATTTATAAACTAGAGATGGCTTTTGTCTCTTCCTCAGCTTCTTATGGAGATGGCTCTTTACTGGCCCTAGGCCAGCTCAGAAAGGACACTCACTTTCAGCTCCCAGTCAGTGTTGCTGACAACAAAACATAATGGATGGACTTTGGGCACCTCTCCAACACAATGCCATCTGTTAACTCACCTAGTTAAATTCTGTATTCTTACCTTGAACAGAATCCATTTTAGCTTTAATTAACATTCTTAATCTTGCCACCTCTTGTCTTTTTAGTTCATCCAGCCGTGTTCTCACATGGTGGCTGACTAAATCAAGCTCTCTGCTTAGTTTTCCACTCTGTCAAAAAACAAAAGTTATGGATAAAAACTAGAAGAAAGTAGCCTTTAGGATTTTCAACAGAAATCAGTTTTTGGCGATACTGTAGCCCACATTATAAGAACCTCAAAATGCTCTCAAAGAGCAGATTCAGATTTTTTTTTAAGCCTATGGTTACAGAAACAGAGAGGAATCCTAAAAGCTTTTTGAAAAGAGAATTTCTAAGTATCTTACTCCTCCAAAGAGCAAAAGCACAACCTTGAACCAGCAATACCTAATAATGTTTGTGACAAATTTCTTGATCAAATATTCTCAAATTAGTTCAAAAGAATGGTGAGATGTGCACAAACACTGTGTTCTTTACCCATTTGATGATGGCTGTAAGACTGGAGAGAAGGCACAAGCACAGCAACAGCGACCAATGCGTACTGCAAGAATATTTAACAGGATCTGGAAATGGACAGTAACCTTCAAGGGTTACCTAGATGTAGCACAGAAGAAAAAGGAGACAAAAGCTGCCACTGGCAACATGAGGGATTAAAGGAAGTGCAAAAGGCAGGGTCCTCCTCTTTAAGTCTTACACCTCAGACTTTCCTACCTGTCCCTTGCTGAATTTCTAGCTCATAAAGGGGAATGAAGACCAGCCACCACAGAGCCAGGAACTAAAGCAGAAGAGACAAGAATGTGGTGAGGTGTCGGAGCGAGTGCTATGTAGATTGGCACAAAAGAAAGGACAGTGGTGGAGAAAGCCAGAGGTCTATTTTATTTCTATATACCCTGACTTCACCTCTAGCACAACTCCTCGATTTCTCCAGACTTTAAAATCTGACTGTCTTGTAATTCTCTTCCATGTCATCATATTCATTTGTAACACAATTTCCACAGGCAGATACACATTCACGTTCAAAGCAGTGTTCCAAATTACTCAGCAGGCAACAGCAACTCTGAGCTACACCTGCAGCTGTTTGATAGACGTGAAGGTTCAGCTACCTCTATGGAGTCTGAAACTGCCTTTTTAGGAGACAGGCAGAAAGCAGAAACTATGCATTCAAGTATATGTTGTCAGGGGGTTTGGGGTTTTTTTGCTACAGGATATTCTTTAATGAACAGAAGTTCTGCTCTTGCTTGAATAAAGACAAAAATGTAGTAAGAGTTAAGTACTATTGCTACTAAGAGAGGAGTATAAGAAAGGAAAAAAGAATACAACGTATGTGGCTCATGATTATGGACTTAATTAATCTTCATTTAATGCTTTTTTTTGGACCTACCTTTATTTCCTCTATGTCAGCAGTCTGGAGTTTCTCTCTGAAATGCTTATCTGTTTCCAAGACATCTATTACTTGCCTGAGATATTCATCATAATAAAGTCCTGTATCCTTAAAAAAAAAAAAAAAAAGTGAAATTAAGAATATACTACCAAACACTTCATTTTGTTTAAATACAATGATTAAACTGAAACTCAAATCTCAACAACACAGGCATCATACTCTCTTAGATATTTTTATTCTTTCTAATTTGAGTCATTGCCCCATAAAAACTGATTCTGATGAGTCATTTGTTTCAGCAACTGACAAGGAAGAGGAGAAAAGTGTTCAGGAATCCATGCCATACACAAGCATCTGTCAAGTTAATATAGATTTGGGTTTTTTTAAACAGTGCAATTCATTCCTTACTGTTCTATTTGAAACACTGAACAGGAATCACTGAGTGGGATTTCTTAAGTCACCACTCAGTTACTTGAGAGGAGTCACTCTGGAACAGTAAGCAGCTCTTCCTATTGTAAGCTGGGAAATTCCTTCCATGTGCCATCTCACCTTTTAGCAACTCATGGAAAAAATATATGAGAAAAAAATTTAACTGGAACCTCACCGGAGTAGATGGTAGACTGAATGAAAATACTGGCTAATAATAGTCTATTTCCTGCAAGTAATTCCAGTAAAGAATATCTAAATTTCAGGAAGGGAGTTTGCCATAGCCAGATTACCAACAATTAGGAAAAATACTTAGACAAATTTCATTACACTTACCGGATTTTCTACCTTCTCTCCTTCTACGTGGCCTTCTCCTTTGACTTTTGTCTTATCTATGTCTATAGGTACAGCTTTCAAGGCCATTAGGAGACATGTCATCAGCAAAATACACTGTTGGGGCAGGACAGATAGCCACCTCATCTGAAATGAGAGCAAGTCACCAAAATGAATATAAATGATGTTATTGTACTGTACTGATAACAATTTAATGATGTTCCTAGATGGGCATCAGTAATAACCCACTTCCCACATGTTCTACTAGTCAGGCAAGCAATTCTATAAAAAATTCTCATGTTCATCAGCAGCAAACCTTTATTTTTTGGGGGAGGTGGGAGGGATAAATTGTAACTAGGTGTTGGCACCAGTTTTCCTGACTATGTGCTCTGGTACTCGACAGTAAAGCATTACTTTTGCTTCAATTAAGCTGCTCCTTTACTAAGGCAATAAATGGTAGCTACTTAATATTAAGCACTGTTGACACCCTTTATTCATACAAGTATTAGGTAAAGAAAGTGTTCTGATTAAGAAAGAAATTTACAAGTAAAAACAAAAATCCACCTTGCTGAAATTCTAGCAGAGTATGAATGGGGCAGTCTAGTAAATTGGTAAGTGAAAGGCCATAATATGCAGTGGATATAAACCAAAACTAATCAAAAGCAAAAGACTTATACAGTATAGGAGTATAATAACTATACTGTCAGTACTCTTAGAAATGTTATTTTTTCAAAAGGTTATGTGTGTTTGAAGTATTCATTTAAAGAAACTGTAGCTTCTGATGATGCTAAAAATTTGGACCACTGGTAGCTGGATATTTTCACAACTGAAATATTTTCATATATATAAAATTATAGAAATAAAAGTAATTTAATATTATCACAAACCACTTCAGTTATGTGAGATGTGTAAACAGTATTTTTGGAAACCCAATGTGACTGTTATAATTGTGCGTGCTCATCTCATGTAAGACCAACAGGTCATGTAGTGAGTGAAACCAGGGCAGAGAAGCCAGAAACTCAAGTGCCAGCCATAGTTGTGGCATCGATTCATTCTTTGCCTGCAGCAAGTACTGAAGCCAACACTTTCACAATGGCACCTGGTCTTTGATCCATTTTAAAGACATAATCTTTTTTTAAGCTGCTGACCTACAACTTTCTAGTAACATGAATGATTGTGGAGATGCAGGTTGTCAGTTTAGGCCAAAGGGCAGCACAACGTTAAATTTTTAGGACTTTTCCCCTTGTCACTCAGGAAAAGTAATACATTGAATGTCCATGCTAAACTGAAACAACTGAGGTATAAGCAAACATGTTGGTCTGCCAAACCTCATATGAGGGAGCAATAATTCCAGCAGATTTGGGAGCTGGGCAACTGGAGCTGTATCATCTTAAACCAGCTCTGCAGTAGTCAGCAGAGCTTATCTATCAAAACCCCTAATCAAACTAAGTGCCATGGGGCCTGCTGACTTTCTGTGGGATTTATGTTCATGGGCAATTTAAGTTCCCTTGAAAATACCAACCTTTGTAATTAGACACTGTCATGCATAATGAGAAGGACTGGGTGATACCACAGCATGTTCTTCACATCTATTTGATGTAATAATCTGCTCTGAAAAGGCCATTTACTGTCCAACAGGCAGTTTTGTTTCAGGTTGTGCATAGGGTGTTTTTACTGTAGCCCATTTGAAAAAACAGGCCAAAAAATCCACAAGTACCAGGAAGAATTAAAAACACAGAGGATCAAAATGAATGAGCAAAAACTCTCTCTAACGCTGCAGCTGACTTTGTATATTACTGTGCTTAACACAGGACTTCCAGTAGTAGAGAAACCCAATTGTTTACACAATCTGTGCTGTAACAAGTAAATTGGAAATACATTCATTAGAATAAAATTAATTACCCAGTGAAGACAGAGTTACTGTATTTAGGTATCTATTAGCTCAAGACTACACTCATAAAAATTCTCTCAATAAAAGCAGGTGTCTAAGACGTGCGTCAGCCTTTGGGGTGTGGCAGTCACAAGTGAGTCACCGAGTGCGTTCTGCTGACAGGTATTAGAAGACAGAAACCAGCCCCATTGCAAATTCTAACATTAATCAGCTGTCAGAAAATACTCAGCATGAATCTCAAATTCTTCAGCTAGAGAGAAGAGCGACAAGAGGCAGGATGAGAAGAAAACTGGGCTTCCAGTTTTTGTTCCACTACACACTTTACCATTAGGAGCTCATCCCACTCTCAGCCTGTTACCAGCTACCTTCAACAGTTCCCAGATTTTAAGAAAGCCATTCCTGGATGCTCATCCCCTCCTGGACACTTTAGGGTGCATTATTTATTACTATTCTTCCTACTGCTGTACAGCTTAATAGAAATACAAATTGTTATGAATCTGTTCACCTGACTGGTTACTTTCTTAATGTTATAGTCGTCATCTGGAAAGTCAGTTATTTTGGTCAAAGACATGTAGCCCATCTAGATGAAAATTTAGCACAACTCTGATCTGCTTGTATCAGAAATTGATCTCATCTTTCCTAGGGGTATAAACAAACATTTTCACTTGTAAAACATTAGGAGAACTAATCATAAAAGTAGTGCTTTAGAACTGACAAAGACTGTAGCTTATAAACAAAGCCAATATCCTAAGCTTACAGGGAAAATGAAAAATAAAAACCTCTCTGAGTATTAAGTATTTAAAAAAAACAGAGCTAAAAGAATGAGATAGTCAGCAGAAAATAGAGCCACCAATGTACTTGCATGAACTGAAAAATACAATTAGAAAATAAAAGAAACAGGCTGTCTGCCAGCAAACTTGAGCTTGATCCCACTGAAGTTAATCACAAATTCCTATCAGCTTCAGTGGAACAAGATTGGACATTTCAATTATAAAGAGCTATGGGCTTTGAAAGATAAGTACAAAATGCAGCTTCAAGTTTGTTCTAGCAACATTAGCACACCAATTTTACACAACTGCCACGTGTTTATAACATAAACCTTAAAATCTACCTTTAATTAACTAAACACCTATGCCCAGAAAACAGCCTAGTTCTGGTACTGATGTCTCCATCACCCTACTTGCAAAGCACAAATATTTTTAAAGAAGTAACACCCAATGTCACATTTCCTAAAACAGATACAGGCAAAAGCATGCAGTGTTCAGTGTCTGCACGTGCAGAAGCTCAGCGGGTGAAGCAAGAGAGCACAACACCCTAAATGTCACATTGCACCTTTCCACTTGCCAAACTCATGTGTACCATGATGGGCATGGGTTTGGCATATAAACATAAACCCAGACTTACAGAATACAAGAGTAAGCCCACTTATTCATAAAATGTCGTGCACACCTGGTGTATCTGATATGGAAGTAACTAAGCCTGTGCAAGCCAGGGTGCAGACACGTGGGACGATCGCAATATCCTCTATAGCCACGACTGTGCTGTGACTCCCTATTTTAGTGCTCTACATTGGAGAAGTGAACAACCTTCATATGCAGTGCTGCATTAAAAAAACCAGCAAAGAGATAAAATAGATCTGCTGATTTTAATCTTTCTAAGAATATTCTGACCTCAGCACCAGAATGGGAATATTACCAATACTGTTTCTGAACTATGTAAAGCAGGCCTTCTGCAGTTTGAAGTAGCCTTCTAGCATCCTGAATCTCTTTTGCCCTCTCTGAAACAGTGATGCACCTGTCCATACACCACAGTTTAAATAGGGAATGTTTGATTCCCTGGGGTTTTCTATTTCTTTAAAAATTATTTGCAAAGATATAAATCAATCAGCTCAAAAAATCTTCCAAAAATATTTGAAATTAAGCAGAAATAGATTAGCCTTCTGCCACGTTTTCTGCTTGGAAACACCTGAAATATCAGTTAGTTCCTCCCTGTTCTTTTAGAACATGTTGCACAGACACTGTAAGTGAGCATACCTTAACCACTGATGGAAGTCAGTGAATCTGTAGTTAATGCATCTTCTTCACAACGTTAGCCCATGAGTTAAATTGATATTAGCAGAGCTAAAATGTGGTAACAATTTTGAAAAGCAAGTGCAAAAATTTATTTCAGCTCAGGATGCTGAGATAGACCTCTGGTTGTGATGCAGACGTCTTTTCACTAGGTCACCAGTCCTCTGAATACAGATTTTTCATTGAAGACATGAGCAGAATGGCTACAATCTACAATAGTTTTCCCTTTACAAGTTATCTTTCAAAATATAGTTGAATACTTTTCTTCCCAAATCAGAATTCATCCTTTTAAAAGTTAGTACATAACCATCATTTTTCCTTTTATCCTCATTCAGTAAATGTCCCACCCACACAAGCATTAATAGTTTTCCTTTCATTACTCTTCAGGCATTTTTTCTCTTCTGTCCAAGTTGTCCATTAACCCCATGATTCAGACATTGCTTCTTTTTTTCTAGCCAATATCCAACAAGTTTCAACCTGGACATGCTCTCTTAACCTTTTGTTACAGTACACCTTGCTCAGTTCTCTAAACCAGGAGACATTCCTTATTTTTTCAAGAAGCATTTTAATACTGTACATAAATGCAGTCGTATATAAACCAATATTATTTAAGTACGTTAAGGCAGTAGAATCCTTCTCATCCTGTTTACCCTGCTTAAATTCTCTTGACTTGTATGTGTTCCATTTTTCTCACTGCACTTCATCTGCTTCATTCTCTGTACAGTTAAAAGTTGGCTGATAGAACAGCTTCCTTTTTCAGCTTCTCAGAAAAGACAGCATGCCTCAACTGTGTGTAGTACAACATTTGCTGACAGAACCTTTTTTTAAAAAAGAAACACTTCAGCTGTTTCATTAAACGAGTCAGCCAAATGCTGGGGGATACTACATAGCAACACAAACTATGACTGCTCAAGTGGGAAAGGAGCAAGTACTGCTTACAACACAGTGGTATGTCCAGAAATAAAGATGGCATAGAAGCAAACCATAGGGCTGCTGCTACACGTGCTTAGCTCTGCTGCAAGTAAGTTTGAAAGGAAAACTGTTTTTTCTTCTTATTGCAATGGTTCATTACTTAAAAACCTGTGTACACACAATTACACAACCTGCCTCCAAGAAACTTCCCTATTATCTTTTCAGAAAAATAAATATCAGTGTCTACAAAGCTATCTTACTAACACTGAAATATTATACTTGTTTTTAAAAGGAACTTGCATGATTTTATCCATTCTTCCCAATAAAGTTGGATCAAAAAAAAGAAAAAACTTGTACTGAAGTCAGTGCAATTGAAGTCTCATACAGAACACAATACAGGAGCACACCTGGAATCTCACAAATTCATTTTGTATAAATCTGAACAGCAAGTTTGTCAGTGCTGGCATAAAAAAAACCAATCTAGTTTCAAATATGCTATTACATGCAACCAAAGTATTTGCTCAAACCCTAATCTCAAATCAAAAGGTATTTCAATTACTCTACTAATATTCATTTTGCTCTAGTCAACAACAAATAATGATGCTAAACTAAACCCTGAATGCCTCAGGACTTCGAGGTACTATTTTTCCCCTTTGGAAAGAAAATGAAAAATAGCTAATAAGAATATATTTAGATCTAATGATATGAAGCCAGACTTAAAAATATTTAGGCACTTAATGACAGCTGCCTAATGAGATTCATTTACAGAATTTGCTAATTCCCATTGACTTCTACTTCCTTAGGAATCCAAGTATACATAAGTGTCCCACTCTTGATTTATAAAGGATATAAAGCAAGAGAAATATAATCATGAAAAGGGTCTATATATTTCCTAAATTACTATGATGAAGAACAGTATTTACAACTGAATAGGATTAAAATAGTTCTAATAAAATGCAGTTTCTTTCATTCTTCCAACTGTCAAATCACGCATAGTATGCAGGGGGAAAACCTGTTTAAATTAACATGAATTTTGCCTCTTATTTCATTGACTTTGGCTTAAATACCTGGTACATACAAGCACATCTTTATCCACAAAGCTTGTGTCTACTATGTATCTAACAGGAACTTCAGAGAGATTTCTTCTGCTTACTGAGCAATCGAACAGACAAGAGCATAAAACCTCACTAGATAAACACCTTTGTTGCACAGGAGCTCAAGTCAAGGCAGCGCTGATAGCAGCTTTTAAGTTAACAGTAAAGGATTTTATCTTTCTTTTGTAAAATGCTTTTGTTTAGTCAGGGTATCACTAGAAGTATGGGTCAATATTTCCACACCTCTGACATTTGAGTCAATATAATAACTTTTTTATAATCCTAGAGAACAGCTACTCTCCCCTTTCATGATTACAATTTCAGTTATAGACGTATCACTTGGGGGCAGCTTTTGACAGAAAACCTTTAACTTGGCTGAAAGTTTATGTTCAGCAGCACCACCATTACTACACAGCCAAGTTATGGAAACTTCTCCTTAGTCTTATCTAAAAATAATTCTTTTTGTTGTTGTTGCTTAGTTTTTATTTGCCTGATAGGGTTTTCTGAATCTAATTTCTGATATCAAAGAATAGTATCTCAAGCTTTATTACAGCATCAAGTCACAAGCAAATTTACATCTTATGCCTACGTCAGATGCCTTCGCATCCAACAGTTAATGGAAGTTCTAAACAGACCCAACTGGCAATTTAACTTAAAATTTTGGTTTTCCCTTTTTTGTGTGTATGTTAATTACCTTGGTTAGAAGTGAATGAGATTCATTGTTCTACTACAACACAGTTTGTTCAGATAGACTTTTTAGGTTTTTTTAATATAATTATCTTTCTTATTCTAAAATAAAACACTGCTGGTATCCAAACTATTACAGTAGTGAGTAAAAGGGGAAACACATAATCACAGTTACAAGGTACTGTATGTAATCAGGTTCATAACTTGGGGCTCATGGTGGATGTTGCACCGTGTCTGGCTGTACAAGATCTTTGTGCAGTGGGTCTGAAGTGCTCACAGAAACATGGGCTTCTCCTATAAACCTTTTGTGAATCTTAAGCAGAGGTCTACAAAAGTTACAACAAAACCCATTGTCAAACAATATTTGGGTGGCTCTTCACCTCCTATCCAGTCTTTAGAGTAGGAATCTTTCCCATGCTGCTCTTTTTACTAGAGAAGGACAGTACCTTTGGAATTCAGGGTAGAACTGCACCAATACTGTGTCACCTACAGGACTTTGCTTTACAGTGAGAAGAAAGATGACAAAAAAAACCCAGAGAAAACCTCTGTGTTGAACTTGATACCATGATGTACTGGTGTTTTGTTGTCACTGTGATGGTCTGATTTTGACCATGCTGGACATTATTTCTCCACAGTAAATATTTACAACTCAGCAGAGGTTTCTTCTCCTACAGGCTTACTAAAATGTGCTGCCCAATGTGAATTCTTTGGAAAGCTACAACCGTCCTCATTTCAGGAAAAAAAGTTACCTCTCTCTAACCACGCTTCAGTCTTTCTGTCTTTTGGAATATTTCGTGAGTAGAGCGGCGATCCCGACACTGGAGGATGTCGCCGTGCTCCTCCAGCCAGCACAGCGCTGACAGGCTGCTCCCTTCCTAGCGAAACCCGGCTCCTGCACACAGCAGCCCAAGTTTCTCCTGTGTAATTGTTGTGTAATTACCAGCCAGTCAGGACTTTGCCGCTGCCAGGTATGCCCGAATCTCTGCTGGTGCTTTGAAGCCAACCGCTTACGCGTCCTAAAAGCGCTACTTCCTGCAGAGCCGCTGGCTCCGCCGCACGGCACCGGGCACAAGGGCCGGAGAGAGCCCCGCCGAGCCTCCTTCCTGCGGGCGGCGGGACGCGCCCGGCCAAACTCCCGCAGCTGCCCCCTCCGCACCGCCCCCCGCCACAAGCCCGCTCTCCCGCCTCCCGCACCGTACCCCCCGTCATTATTCCCGGTCGCCGTTATTTCGTGCTTTCAAACCTGACAGGAGGGCGGGCGGCTGAACCCCCCGGAGCCCCCCGGGGAGGCCAATGGCTCTCCCTGACAGGAGCTGTCCCGCCACCAGGCCTCTGCCCCGCTCCGCGCCCGTGGGCCGCCTCCCGCCAGCCCCCTCCACCACCCACAGGGGGCTCCGCGGCCCCGGAGGCGGCCTGGTTGGGGCGATGGTACCTTTCGGTCCCGCTGTGGCGGGAGAGGAGCCGCTGCTTCCTAAGGGCGAGGTGTCTCCTGCGCGCAGGGATGAAAGGGGCGTCCCCCGGACGTCCTCCTAAGGATCTGAGGGGCTCGGCACCACGGCGAGGCCCGGCGCGGCGCGGTACGGCCCGGAACAGTACAGCACGGCGCGTTACGGCACGGCCCGGTACAGCGCGGCACGCTACGGTACAGCACGGTACGACAATCCCACAGCGCTCCGGCGGCCCCGGCTCTCGTTGCCATGGGGATAAGTCCCGCCCCACCGGGCGTGGGGATTGGCCGCGCCTGACCCCGCCCGGGCTTCGCGGAGGGCTCCGATTGGGCAGCGCCGGACGCCGGGGCGAGATTACGCGGAGAGCGGGGCGGGGCCGTGGCCCATTACGCCGAGAAGGTACGTGGCGGTCGCCGCGGGGCGGGTCCTGGCTGCGCGCCTCTGGCGTCACGAGGGAGGCGCGGAGGCGGGAACGTACCTGGGGCGGGAGGGGGGACCGGGGGCACCGTTAGCCCGAGACGGGGGTAGTTTGAGCCCCGGGGCACTGTGTTGTCCGCCCCGGCCCTGCTCAGCCCCGCCGGCCGCTTTGTAGGGCAGGCCTCGGTCAGCGGCGGGTGGCCCTGAGGGGACCCCCGGCCTGTGGGGGGTGCGGGAGGACGGGCCGAGGCCACAGCCCCGCCGCTGACCACCCGCCCCGGCCCGCGGCTCTGAGCTGCCCTGCAAAAGCAAAAGGGGCTTCGATCGCTCGGGGAGCGGCGGGGCCGTCGGGATTCTCTGCTGCTCCCAGTGACAGAAGCTGCCCCTTGGTAGCTCCTTTCCCTCCTCTCTGGGGCTCTGTCGCTTCCAGCCGAGCCTCTTGTGAAAATCTGCTGCTTACGCCGAGGACATTTCGTGGAAGCGGACTCTTGGCCGCAGCAAACCGTTACTAATACGCGTCCAATCGTGAACTCGGAGATGAGAGTTTGAAAAAGTGTTTTCGTGATTGCACCTTCTCCTTTTTCAACATTCGTTTTCACCCATTTGAGCCTTGTTGCATTCAGACTTTGTTTTCCCCTCACGTTAGAAACAGGAGAAGGAGGAGGGGGGGAAATCTTGACCCCTATGTCGATTAGGCAAGTTAGAAAACTCTTCCCAGCCTGCGCTCTTGTTTTAGCGTGGTGTAAGATTGGGGTTTAATTTGTGCATTTCCCTTCCTACCCTGTTTAAAAGTGCGGAACCTCTTTTGTTTGGACTAACACCTGTGTCTTCTGGGCACTAAAAGCTCATGCATTATTCAGAAATGTTATTTTTAGGGAATAAATGAGTACTAGCTAGAATAGCAAATACTCTATAGTTCCTGGAATAAGCGTAAATTCTAATTGTAGCCTGTCACGTTTCACTACTGTGAGCCTGTACCCAAACAAAGAGCTGTTGACATGTTCAAGTTTTTTCAGAAGTTCTATAGCTGTGCGTTCTAATTCTGTTATTCTGATTTACAAGGTAACCAAATATCTACGGTTAATTCAGTTTTGTTTAAGAAATTTGCAATAGTTTACAAAAATTAGTGAAAAAATAAACTGTTGAGGGGTTTGTACAGTCTAGGCAAGGTACTCAAAACTGTCATGGGGTTTTGAATGCTTAATTATAGCGAGAATTGGAGTCTAAAGTGGTGATTGAAATTGTAGCTTCTGGGTTATGAAAATAAAATGGGAACAAAAGCCATCTATAACGGCATTTGTTGTAACAAGAGGCTATTAAAGTAATAGGGCTGACACTACTTGGAGCTTTCCCTCTCAAGGAGTTACTGTTCAATACTATAGGATCAGTTTTCCACGGTATTTTTCCCTTCAGAAATTGAGTTTTATGGCCAGTTAGCATTCTCTGCTGTTTGTAAAGTATCGTTTTGGGGAGCTGGGAGCATTGGAATTTATTAAGTATAAATTCGTAAGTACATGTCAGCAATTGCAAACAACGTATGGCAAAAAACTGAATAACTATTCTGATGGGAATAGTTGAAACAAATATACAATGATACTTCTAAGTTCAGTTGAAAATTTGCCACAAATATGTGTAAAAAGAGCCTTCAAATTTGTGGCTCTGTATTTTATCAGGGTAAACCATGATGTTGCGCAAGGAGAGCTGGTTGAGACCACACCTTGTGACATGTCACGGGCTTCACAAGCACGACTTGCTCTAGGAGGGTGATCGTGCTCTGCCTGCGTGGCAGTGACCCACCCAGTGCCTTGTGCAGAGCTGGTAACATGCTGAGGTGGGAAACCTCCAGTGCTCTAGGTGGTGCTTGGCCATCACTTAGCTGGACGTCTGGGAACACCATCATCCTCACCTTTTGCAGCTTGGGTTCAGGTTATAGCCTACCTCATGCTGCTCTGCCATACTCTTATGTCTTCTCTATTTGAACAGGTGTTTGCAAGGCCACAGGTAGATTGATATACTGTTGGGTATTTAAAATGTATACTTGGGGATTTTTTTCTGCCTGTACTAGCAACAGTGAAGAAGGGGAGCTTGGGGGAGAGCTAGAAATTCTTCAAACAAGTATTGGTCTCAAGAGGAAGAAAGCTGTGTGAAGCTGTGCCCTTGATGCTGATGGTAATTTGGGACATCCACTGTTGTTTTCCCCAGTCAGGTGCAATGTCAAGCTCTTCAACAGCTGATCTAGAACATACGATGGTAAAAATGTCCATGGCCATTTGATATACCATTAGATTAAAAAACACTAATGCAATGATGAGATTTGTTCTGTTACCATTTCCTGCTTTATTTCTAAATTTCTATAGCAGTTTTTTCATATAAGTTACAAGATGGTGTTACACTTATTGAGACTGATTCTCCTTTCTCTGGCTCTTGCATTATTTGATTTTGTTTCACTTAATTCCCTTGGGTTTATATGTTGGGTTTTTTGGGGTCTGTTTAGCTCAGATCTTCACTGGATCTAGCCACACAGCTTCTAAAGCTGTTTGATTGCTGGTTTAGAAGATGTTTTCTGGATTCTTAAACGTTATTCCAGTTTCAACATGCAGGAAGCTGCAAGGTTTGAAAACTGTGAAAGATTTTAGTATTGCAACGGAAGTAGCTGCCTTAATCTGAAATTGAGAAACACTGTTCTTTGTTCTGGATGTAGCAGAGTGGAAGAATGGGCTGTCTTTGGCTACCATTTTGTTATGGTGTTCCAGTACATTAGTAAAATGGGCAGGATTTCAAGAGGGCTCCTGCAAATCAGAGTGCCCTTGATACTTGATGCTGTTATTTTTATTTTGTGGGAGGTCATTGATATGAAAACTCCCATCAGCAGAACAAAGAGTTCAGTAGTCAGATGTCCCTGAAACAGTAGTTCTAAACTCTGGCTCCTAAATCTCCCTCTTCTGTCTCTCTGCTCTGAGAAACACAGTGACAGATGCTACTTTTGCCACTGGCAGCAGCAAATATTGTTTCCTCAGAGTAAAAGTGTGTAGAAAGGCAAATTTTGTTAGCCTAAGTTTGTGCTTTAACCACAGAGTTAGCTGCTAACTTCAAGGCTGGTGCTATAGAAACTTTCTTTTTTAAATTATTATTTTTACACACACACAGTTCTGTCCATTGGAAGAAGCAGTAGTGACAGAAGCCATGTTATAATTTGTTTCATTTGAGTTAGGAAAAAAAAAAAAAGCACCTAGAAATGAGGACAGAGTTTACTCTCCATGCCTCTCTGGCCATGGTGTTGCTGGTACTGAAAAACTCATGCTTAACTAGCACAACGTGTGGTTTCCTGTGCCAGTACTTGCTGGCCACAGAGCTGTGGCTGCTAAAGTCATTTGCTGTGTTTCCCAACAGCAACAAGTTAATAGACATAACCACAGAGTTGAGATGGAAATAAAATAGTGATTGTAAAGTTAAGAGAGTCATGGTTAAGTGCCTAATTTATCTGGAGTGGGAGGGCTGTTGACTGCATATGAAAGTGCCAGGCAAAAATGTGGTTAATTCACTGTGCGATGCTGCTGTGGCTTGTGTCTCCTTGCAGAGGCATTGGTTTCACAGCAGTTACAGGAGCTTCTTCTTAGCTTAGGGCATGGCCTGTAAGTTTTCTTTCTCTGGCAGACCTCTGCCTGGAATTTTTCCCCAGTTTGAACAAATATAGCTCAATGTCCTCCCTGATTAACACTATCTTTTTTTTTTGTGTGCATGTATGTGTAAGCAGTTGGAAACACTTTATCCAAATGTAGTTATTGGTTCCACCAGCTTATCAGTTATGGCCATATCCTGGCTTTTAGGGCACTGTTCTGTACCAGAGTTACAGATCTTATAGGCATTGTCTCTTGTAACAGGATTAGGTTTTCTCTCAACAAAATTACTTCCTTACATTTAAGCCCTAGAATAAGTATCCTAAAAGGACTAAAAAGGTAGTAGAGGAATTGTGCTGTAATTTTAGCAGTTATTGTGTAGTTGGTCTTTTATGGAGGGAAGAATGTTTGCCAGATCTTCTGTTGTTAACTCATGCATAGATGGTCTTACTCTAGTAGGAGTGGTGATACGTGGGACTGATTTATTCATGTACAACTGAGAGGAATTTACTGAGGCAAGATACAGCCTTCTGTTGTAGAATTGTGATGGTGTTGTATTATTACTTTCAGCTAGTACAAGCCTTTCTAGGAAATGAAATTCAGAAGAAAAGACTTTGTATAGAACTAATCCAAATGTTGCAATTCAGAGCTGAAAATTGCAGTCACTTTCAAGAACCCCTTCTAGACTGCGAGGAGGGAATGTTTCTAACCTGTTGTTTCAAAAGCCATTAGTAAGTAGCTGTGAATTAAACCACAACGTGCTCTTACAGTGTGGCAGTTATTCTGTGCTAAACTTGAGATACCTGACCTCTTAGTATTAAAAACAAGCAGCAAGATTTTGTAGTTTTGGAAACAAATAACCAACAGCTGAAAGATGTTAATTTTTTTCCCTCTCTTGTTGCAGGTCCCATGCTGTTGCAAGGCCTGCTGCTTGGAGTGGAGATTTATATTGTCGCTTTGACTATTTCAAGATTGTTTTCACCCTCTCTGAATCACAAGCTGATAAGTACCATAGCCTAGTCAGTTATGCTGTTTATTTTCTCTGTCCGAACATTATGTGGCTATTTCATGTCAGGCTGGAATCTTCAGCTTTAGCTGAAGAGTGGAGAACCTCTGGGTAGGGCGGATCCCCGGCGTTCTGGGGCTGTGCCAGTGCCCTCTCCCATGATCTGGGCCACATTTGGCAGCATGACCACAGCCATGGGGTGGGATGTGTGCCTGTTTGTGACTGGGAGTGCCTGCAGTTTGTCCCTTGGTGGATTTGCTTCTGGTCATGTCATGTGATTAACTGGAATGAAAAACTAGCTGGATTGTTCTGGTTAACAGAATAATAACTTAGAGACCTCATTCCTGTTTTGCTGTTAGTCATCCATTCAATGACATATAACAAGAATCTATTTATTGCAACTCCTGAGGAGAATTCCATTACACTAGTTTGCAACTGGGAAGGAATCCATTGTCTTCCAGTGTTGACCAAAACCCAGATTCTAGAATAAAGATTAATTATCAGTGTAACTGCAACTGTTTATATTGCAGTAGTAGAAACTTCAGGTTCCTTTTCTGTTAGCTACTGAACAGGTCAGGCACAGAACAAGAGAGCTCTTTGTCTATGAAAGTTTGTAAGTCTAAAGCTGTCCTATATTATCTTTCATCTCTGCCTATCCTTTCTTGGGCATGTACCTAGCTAGCTTTCTGCTGCAGATTTCAGAGTGATGTATTAATTTTCAGACTTGATTTTCTAATTTTTAATTTTTTTTTCTCTTTCTGTATATTGTAAGTGAAAGGAAAAATAAAATGTACTGTGAACTTAGACAAGGTTGGAAAGAATAAGGAGAAATAAATGTTTTCATAATATAAAATTTTGTTTACTGAATTTTAATAAGGTGACTACCCTAGAAAAAAAATAATAAATCTTATTCTGATCAAAGAGGGTTCTGTTTCAAATGGATGTGTTTTATAAGGGTAAACATGCTTAATCAGACTCTGCTTTTAAATGCAGTGACTTAAACAGAAATTTATCAGCTAAACTTTATTTGGAAACAGGAATACTTAGGCCTTGGTGAAGCAAAATATTTAATCATACGTTTAGGTCTATGCCTACTTCCTTTCGAGTATTTGCATTTCTGTAAGATTTTATAAAATACATTTTTCTAAATGAGCAAGCCAGTGACTCAGGACTTTTGAGATTGGAGGATGGAGGCTTCCTTGAAAATTTAAGCTCTACGGTGATTTAAAAAAGGAAATAGGCATAGAATATTCTACAGAGAAAGGTTACTTACATGCACATTTACCAAAACCTGGTAAAGATGCAGGGTGCTTTAGAAACAAAGAAGGAGAAACAGGTGCAGTCTTGCCTCCACAATGCTTATAGTTAGAACTGAGGTAAGACCCATAATGTGTTCAGAAGACAAAAACAGAGTAAATTGAGGAAGAAAGCCTAGTTAAAAAAAAACCAACAGATTTCACTGTTTTGAAGGTGTGGAAAAATATGAATACTGTTACAGGACACATGGATAATTCCAGACTTGAAGCAACGTGGAGAAGTCACAAAGAGAAGACAGAAGAGGAATGCTGTTTTGCTTAAGGAGGAGGTAAGATGTCTAAGTTGGTACAAGCTAATTTGGCTCTCTCAACTGAAGAAAGGGTAGCTTGGAAATGAGATAACGAACTGCAAGAAAAACAAGAAGTAAAAAGTACTGTGGTTGCAGCATGAAGTGCAAGTTACAGCACTTCTTTGGCTTCTTTTTTTTACTAATGGAAATATTAGAGGTAGAAGAAAAGACTTGTTGTAAAGGACATAGAGTGTATGTGTATCACACACGTCTCATGCATAACAAGAAGTACTATAAATATCTCATTTAAAATCTAGCACTCTGTCTAGAAAGATGCAGTTTTTATTTGAGTACTTGTTCAAGCCCTCTGCAGTTTGTATAATGCCACTGTCATCATAAAGCAGATGAATAGCATCTGAACATGAGGCTAAAGCTAAGGATTTATCAGATATTTACAAGATTGTGGTAGTAATTTTAAAAAATGCCTTTAAAACTTGTTTCTGCTTCTGTGCCATCATAATTATATGCATGTCACTCAATTAGTGTAGGAGGAAAAGGAGGAGTCAACATGGGGATTTTATTCTTGTGGTGTTTAGGTTTTTTGGTTTCTTTATTATTTTCAATAAGCCTTGGACTAATGGGGGGAAGTCAGCAGTGATGTTTTCCAGTGATTTGTACCAGTCTTTCCTGCTTTGTGCTTCCATGTTCCCATAAATGATGCCAAAGAGGGTACAAAATGATGCAAGAAAATTTTAATACTTAAAGTATTAAATGGAAAGCTGACCTTTTACTTTAGATCCACAGAGTATTTTGTGATAGTAACTGGGTGATAAAGCAGCAAATGATATGTTAGTAATGTAAACTGATTTGCCTTGAAGGAAAAGCAGCCTTGGGATTTTTTTGTTTTCATCCAAAATGGCAAACTTTGGACTAGATCTTGTATTGCTCAGATTGTGAATGTGTAATAAGAGAGTTCTGTGAAAACATCAGTGCAATGCTCAGTGGTGGTCAAAATAGCAAGTATTAGGAATAAAGGAATTGCTAGGAAAATGATAGCATAAAATGCAAAGGATTGTTATATTACTGCATCAATCCATTGTACACCTACATTGTAAATATGACATGCAGGTCTACTCCTGTAATGTAATGAGTGGCATGCTGGAGTTAAATAGGAATGGTCACTATTTGTCACATACAAGAAAAAAGCAATCAGATCAGGTGGCAGATTGAAAGATAATTGCTGAACATTGCTCCCTGACGTTCCTTGGTATTGCATGTTGCAGTTTCTCAGCTGTCTTCTGCTCTGTGAAGTTATCCCACTTTTTGGGCTGGATTGCAAATCAGAGTTAAAGTATAAGCTTTTTAACTGCTTTATGGGTAAAGATGAGGTAGGATCTGATGTATCTTTGAGAGATTAAAGTTCAGAGCACTTTCCATTTTCCTATGCTTGTTGTGAAAAATTCTGCTCTTTAGGCACTGTGGATGAAAAGTGTTGTTACCTTCTGTTGTCATAAATTGTGCGAACTGAAGGTCTTCCTTTTCCTTTAGGTTTTTAAATTATGATGCTTAGTCCCTGGCTAGAATTTATCTGTAATTGTGGACAAAATAATAATCAGTGCCATTAACAGGACTCGGTGTTGGAAGTACAAAATGCATAGCCAAAGAATGCTTAGTTATTCTAGCAAGAAAAAACCTGAAAGGATGGGGGGAAGCACAAGTGGGTGTGAGGGGGTGCAGCTGCACGGTGAAGTGAGCACAAGTGGGTACACTTGACCACGAGATGGAGCAGGAGCCAGTGTCTGAGCAAATGGACACGTGGGAGGTGTGAGTGACTGGGAAGGTGCATCAGTGTGCACACATACTGGTGAGTGTGCAAGTGAGCGTGAGCAAGCATGCAGGTGGATGTCTGCATTGAGTGTTTTTTGGGAGATACAGAACTGGAGGATTTAAACCAGAATTTGCAGCCTTTCATTTTTGTGCTCCGCAGAAGTCTGGGGAGAGGTGGCTCTCACTCCCCAGTCCCCCTCCTGTCTGGAGTCTATTCATTTTTCCTTGCTAACTCTTCCATGGGCTATGTGCTGAAGACCACATCTTTCAGTGAAAGGGTAGCAAGAGCATTTCTGGTCTGGAAGCCATTTCCCCAACCTTTTTAGACTACACAGCATGAAGCACCCTTTTGTCCACTGTTCACCTGGTGATGCTGAAATTAAATATGCATGTTTGTGGACATCTCTAGAATAGTGCTGACAAGATTTACAGTTTTGGAAGTTGAAAATAAAACACACACAAAAATGTATCTGTGTGCTCACTGGAACAATGAGTACACTAGATGTGTATTTGTTTCCTTACACTGAAAAAAAGAACAGTATTTAACAAAAAGTATTGTTGGTGGCCTTGCTGGGCCCTGACGTTATCTTGTTCCTGAAAAACTTGCTGAGGAAATTTGAATGTTACAAGAATAGGAGGATATGGTTGCAAGTTCTGCTCCATCCTGCGTCGTTTTGGACCCTGGCCATCAGGAAACATTTTGTCAATTTCAGAGATGAAACACTTTCTCTTCAGTAGTAGTAGTATAAGCAAGATGTGTAAATAATCTGTGGCAAGGGACAACTTTATTACAGAAGGGGAAACCATCCCAACTGTTCTGTTCTTTGAAATTTAAAAAAGATTTCTACAAAAGAAATTCCAGGAGGAATTTGCATGTTTTGTATTGACCTACATAAACATAAATTAAACATAAAAGTAGCTTAAAAGTTGTTCTGCTCTGTTTTTGTCACCCTTTGTGCTTTATCAGCCATTGATCTTTATTCTTTATCAATTCATACATGTTTAATATTGCATTGCAAATATTTTTCCTCCAAAAGTATTCAAAAATAAGGCTGGGGGAGAATACTTGAAAGAGCATCATTTGTAATTTCCTTGCCTCTGCTGAGCTGTTTGTATAGAAAATGGAAATACAGACTTCTACCTGCTGCAGATGAATGGCAATAAATCATAATGCAGGTGCTTTCAAAAGAAATTACACATCCTGGAGTAGGAAAACTCACAGATCAGTATAAGCTTTGGTTGCATAGCTTGAGCTTTATTTCAGAAGATGGACTCTATATAGACATTTGCTTTGGTATCTAACTGGCAATTTTACTGAAAGTATCTAATTTGGATTTAAAAATTGCATGGTTGACCTGAATGACTCATACCATGGGGGGAAGCAGAGGAAGGACAGTTTGAAGCGAAGGGTACAGAAAACCTTGTGGAGAAAGAAAATCAAGATTGCTACATACTCCTGCAACTAACAGTCACTTCTAAGAATGTTTTTTTGCAGAAACAGGAGTTAAGTAATACCTTTAATTTTGGAAGACGAACATCAATCGTTCAACTTAATGGCCATCACGCTATAATTACTTAGACACTCTGCTTCTTACAGGCAGTTTTAAAATGTAGTCTTTTATAGTGCTTAGTGTTCATACTTATTCTGTGAAATAGGTAAATATTAAGCCAAGGGTTTCATAGATTGTGAAGCAAAGAAGTTATTCCATGTTGTGGAGCAACTGCCACACTGGAAATGAACAGAAGCTTTGATTCCAAGTCTGTTGATACTACTTAGAAGTGGAAAACCAGCCCTGTGAACCAACACCTAAGAGCTTCCTAGAATTGGGTAGCTACATGCTGCCTACTTGTCTGGTGTTGACGTTGGATTAAAGGTAGCTAATGCTGCCTTTCCTTCATGGTATGTGCTGCAAGTATTTACTGTTCTGAAAGGTAATGGAGATGGAAATGTTGGAGATGGAAATGTCTTGAGATGGACTGGCCTATAGAATAGATCAGGGCAACAACAGTTATTCTTCTGAACCTTATTTGCTTATGTTGTCACAACTTCTGGCCCCAAATGTGGGACATTCTTCCATATTCTATAGTCTCCACCAATAAAAATGTAATGTACAAAGTAAAAGCTTTTATCAGGCTATCTGAAAGCACTCTGCAATTGTTCCTTGGTTCACAAAACCACAGTTAGATAATGTCCATTTTGCAGGCTGGTGAACTGAAGCCAAGACAAACTGGTTTGCCTAAACAAACTGTATCTGTTGTAAAAGCATTATCAGACTCTTTCTGTGAGCCTCAGGCTGCAGATGTATAATTTCATCTAAGAAATGGTGCAGGTCCATTTGCTTTATTACCAAGGGACTAGAAGACCTGCCTTGCAACAAATCCTTTTCATCCATCCTTCTCTGGCACCTCTGAGCCTCTACTTCTTGTGCTAAGGGACATGTGGAGCCCCTGCAAATCCCCCTGAACAGTCATCCTTCCCCAGCCTCCCCAGCAAATTACACAGTCTCTATGTTGAGTGGAATCACTATGCTCACAGAGATGGAAACAAATATTGCTTCCCATGTTATTTTTAAATTAATGCTAATTTCTGAGGTTTTAAGGAACTCTACCAACTGAAGTGGCTGTACAAAACTTTAAAATACTAAAACACAATCTTAAGGCTTTATTATCTGGTTAAGGGAAAGCTCCCATCACGTTAATGACTGCAGACATAGGGTCCCTAACAGGACTCAAATTTTGAGCAAGAATTGATATTTGCATCAAAATGTTCTGACTTCTGTGCCACTGAGGGTTAATAGTAGACTGCTATCAAGTTATTTAATCACTTAAGGGTTTTCAAAGTCTGTAAAAATATCAGCATGAGATTTTTTTAAAATCCTCATTTACAACAACAGCCCTAAACATTCATTCCCAGTGCTTAATGATCGCAGAGGGGGACTCAGTTTAAGCATGGGTTTAAAAAAAAAAAAAGCTTTCAATACAAGCTCTACCTCTGCCATCACATCTGTCTGCCTTTTGCCATCAGGCAAGCAGTGTATTTACCTTTGAAATCCTTTGTTTGCAAAGGTGCTAGTCATGCTCTATTAGCACTCTCTAATCTCCATGTGTGCATGTGGTTGAGAGCATAACACATTAGTTCTTTAGTGATGAACTAATGGTTTCTGGTGAGTTGCAGGGTCTGCAGTGTTGTAAAAGTCTGTTTTGACCCTAAATGACTTGGGCTAGGTCACTAAAATGCCAGGTGTTGAAATAACCCAGGTGCTTATTTGAGCTTCCTTTAGCTATATGCTCATTTAAGGAAGGGAAAGCAGGAAAAGAAATACAGCAGAGGAAAAATGTTCTTGACAACTACACTCCAGAAGGTTAGTGAATTCTCAGAATTGTGATATCTGAGAGATTAAAAAAAATGAGTATTTTAGAAGTAATTTAGGGTTAAAAGGTACTTTCTGGAAACCATGTAATAGTTAGGAGAGAGCCCATGAGAAGCTGCATACCCGAGTTCTAGTCTTAACCATGACCTGCCATGTGGCCTGGTTTTCAGAGACTGAATATACTCCAGGGTTTGCTGCAAATCCCCTTTATTGAGGGGTTAGATGGAATCTTAACAAATTACATTATGGTACAGGCTCCCGGGGAATGTTTTAGTTATTTGTGAGATCAACCCTGTTAATTTTGGTGCAAATAGAAATTGAGTAAAGCTTAATTTCCACTAAAATCAGATTAAAGAAGGATTCTTTAAATGCTTTCAGTGTAAGCCCTCTACAGCTGTCAGGCTGTCTGCCCTTTTCCTTAGAAAATTGTGTGATAACTGCAAAGCTCATGAAACAGTGATGTAAGAAAAATGAAGTACATAGAAGTGGTGTAATTGAGAACAGGATTTTTAGCCTGACTATTCCAAACTGTAGGATTTACAATAGTAATAATTTTAGGAAAAAAACACATTTCAAATCAGTATCTTTCCCCTTTAGTGAAAGCTGTGTCTTTGAGCATACTCAGAGATATCCAGGGAGTTCTCTAAAAGACTGGGAATGTTTCTTATATTTTCAGGGTTGAGAAAAGTCCACTTCTGTCTGTCTTAGAACAAGTTATTAAGGTCTTGACCAAAGAGAATGATCAGAGATGATCAGTATTGTGTACTCTCTGCTGCTTTATGAAAATGTATTGGCTAGGAACTACATTTATAATACTTCTCTGCATGGTAGGGCATTTTTAAGAGTAGAATATTAATCTTTATTCAGATTTAAAATCTCATAAAGACTACTTGGCTTTAGAAAAATCCTGGCTTTTCTAACTTAAACCTTCTGGATTTTCAACAGTTTTTAATATTAGACTGGAAATGGGCATTTTACTTCAAAATCTAATGACCAGGTTAGAGTTGAACTTGATTTTAATAACATGAGACTAAGATGGACAAGATGACCTTGCTAATAGAGTATGAACACATAGCTGGAGGACCTAGCTTTTCACCAGTTTGATAGTTTAATACATAACCTCTCACAGGTCAAGGATTCAGCCAGGTACCTTTGGGGGATGTCAAAACATTGCAGGCGGATTCATCCATTGGTTTTAGTGGGGTGAAGCAAAGATAATTTTGTTCTTTTTAGGCTATGCTTTCAGTGAAACCAGAGCAAAACTTCCATTGATTTAAGTACAAACCCAAGATCATACTTAATGGTGCTGTGTTGTGATTCCTGACTTGGTTGATGAATTTCTGCTCTTCCAAAAGACTATGCAGTATTCTAATGGAAGTAATACTTGCAGGTGACATATATGCAATTTAATATTTTTTTTTCTTAAAGGGTTAGGATTTAGTTAAAATGAAGTAGCGAAAAGATTTTTCCTTTAAGAATTTTCAGAGTCACTAGATCATTCTATACTTTCACCACACACACATAAATTTAAATACTTGCTGCACTGTGGCAAATTATGTGTGATATCACAGCCAGAATTCATTAATGACACTGTAGTGAGATGCCATTCCCTTATCTGTATCCTCTTCCATATCCTTCATCTGCTCTTCTGTATATTTCTCAAGTAAAGGACCATTACTATTTCAAACTTAATATTACATTTCTGTTTGGAAAAGTTTTCTTAACATTAATACTGTTTGCAAATGCTTCAGCACTGCCTGAGCTCTGCTCTTGATGAGTGATGTATTTCTTCATGGCCTGGTGTGTCACTGCTTCATTGCAGAAGGATGACTGTGGATGCCGAGAAGATTTGCTGACAGGTGATTTCTCTGACACCTTGGAGGATGAGAAGTGACATTCCCAACATGTTCTGCACACCCACACTTGGGTGCGTAAGCTCAGTCCTGTCAGAGTTCCTGATACATTTGCTAGAGTTATTCTGATGGATGAGGAGTATCCACAAAGACTGAGTTCTTAAGGAGGCCAGAGCTGTGTGATATGCTGATGAGCTGTCCTCCTCCCTGAAGTTTCTCAGTGAGCAGTGCATCCATGAACACACACCACTTTTTTCCTCCCACGCACGCAGTCTCTGTGTCAAGTTGAGTGAGTTGTGACACAGATTAATGCTGGTGGCTTCTGTCTGCTGGGAGCTGGCTACTGCAGTTCTCTCTGAAAAGTTTTCCACCAAACTTTGATATTGTTTTCATTAAAACAATATCCCGTTTTTTCCCTCAAGTATGGGTGTCTTTGTGCTCATGAATGTAAACAGCAAAGGCAAGCAATAAATTCCTTTGAATAATGTGCTAGTACTCTACTCTTACATAACTGTCATTCTGAAGTAGAAGATGCTTATTTACCAATTAAAGCATCTTGGCAAGGATTTCGGGCATTTAAAATTAATTCTGCTGCTTCCAGAACATCCATTAGATAAAATCTGTTGAATTTGGATCACTGACCCTTAACCTAAACCCCAGTTTTTGAAAGTCCTCTAGGAAACACATTGCATGCTGAACTTCCCCTGTGAAAACTACAAAAAGATGGTACACCAAAACAGAAGGATTCTGGGCCAGAGCCCTGACAGAATGAGACTTGGATGGGGCTATGAGAGCTACTGCACTGAAAGTACTTGAGAGGATAATTACTTTTCAGCAATATACACTGTGTGACTACAAAGAAATGCATGACATAAGGAATTGTTCTTTTTTTTTAATTTTAAATAGTAGAATATTTCCATTGACTTGTAATGCTTAAGGAACTGAGGGACATGGGGTTACTACAAGAAATTTTATCCAATTAGCTTATACCAGAAAGAAAATGTCAGATTTTGTTGGTGAGGGCTTGGATCTTCCTTGGAGCTGCAGGGATTTGGGCAGCTGGGAGAAGACCCTGTAGCCTCTTTTTTAGCAGCTTGCCAAAGACATCACTGTGAAAGTCTCTTGCTCTAGGATTTCTACTGGTAGTGCTGGTTTTGCTGTGTGTGTTTGTTTTCTTTTAATTCTTCAGTACAGGATAATCCAAGTGAGTAATCAGTATGAAGTTTTATCATCCTCTGCTTTTGGATGGCTGATTAAGCGTGACTTGCTGTGAATGGGATTTTAAATACCAGAAGTCTTCCCAGTTACCCCAATTACCTTCACCCAAGGAATGATTGCTATTTCCAGGTACGCATCCTGTGGCCCACAGTTTCTCCCTCGGGTTTTTCTGGCATCATTCTTACATTAACAGCCCTTACAAAACATACTATAGACTAACAACTATCCCACGGTACGTCCTGACTATACTGCAGCACTGACACAGTTTCTGTCTGCGTTTTTCTAACTCTTCTACTTCCACTCTATTTTAGGAATGTTCAGAAGCTTCATTTTATTTAGAGCATTCAAATGATAGAAATTGTGTATATCACAAAGAACACCTGTTCAAAAAGCATTTCTTACAATTTCTTCTCTGATTATATAAAATATATTTATATATCAGAAGGAAGTTACATGAAAAAATAGATGTTATCACAAATTATTTGTACTAAAACGAGTAGTGAAAAGTGCTAAATTGTTTCTGTTCTTCAGATCCCTGTTCTAATAGCTCTTCTGAACCTAATTTATTTGAAAAAAAGGGGTAAATATGAAAAAATCTTTTATGAATTTTAAATATATGCCCTGTCATGCCATTTTATAGAGAATGTTGCCTAAGTTGTGTGGGACGTACCTATGTTTCTGTGCCAGATCTGTAGTTGGCATTTTGGCTTCTAGTGTTTCCATTTACTGAAACAGGACCTGGATGCTAAGAAATTAACCCCAAAGAAGATTTTACTTGCACTTTAAACTATTGGCAGTATTTTCTGATTGCACAGCAGAATTTTCTTCTTATGTTTGAGCCTTAAATATGCAACTTATATATATAGTCATCTGAAATTGTTGTATAGATTTTGAGAGTGATACGCAGACCTTACACATGCTGCAAACACATGCAAGCTGTTGCATAACAGTGTAACAATAAAAACAGAACCATGGCCTATTTTTCATTCATTACTAACACTGATAACCCCTTGCTCCCTGAAAGAAATCCACAACTAAATAGTAATAGCAACATACTGTTGAATTACCATCTGCAGATGTAAGCAATACCATTTAAGCTTCAATAAATGCTCAGAACAAGAAAAGTGAGTAATAAAGTTCAAAATTAGCAATAAAAGGCATTGTGAGACTAATCTAGGAAATTATACTGAATTTTCAGAAGGTGTATTTTTGAGGAAGTAATACAATCTTCTGCTTTCTTTAGGAGTGAAAAAGAACCTGTCTCCCTCTGCTGGTTTTCAGAGAAAGAAAAAAGTTTATAGAGACAAAAAAAAATCATAGCTGAAGTTTATATACAAATTACCAGATGTTCCAGAATTAGGTTTTAAAAGTTGTTGCCTATAAATGCATGGGAGTCACCTTGAGGACATTAGAACTACCTGTCTTGATTAGCTAAGGACTGGTAGTTTTTTGTAGTATTTACTCTGTTTAAGCTAATAGTTTCGCAGTATATTTAACATGATTCCTTTAGATGTACACCTTTAAGAAAATATACCTTAAGATAAATTAAAACTGTTTAGCCTTTAATTCAGACATCACTGATCTTGTAGCTGTCCTGAAGAGCAGCCTAATACTGAAGTCGTAAATGTAGATTCATAGTTTTCTTTCCTGCATAGGCTGAGTTGGTGTACTTTATAATTCAGATTAAGCCTTTCTCTTTCAAATACGAGTTTATAAACTGCTCCGTAAATCTAAGTCACAGGCCATAAGGCTTCTGAAGGCCACACACACAAGACTAGCTGGAGCACTGAGCGTAGCCCTGCAGTTACGACAACTGCAAGAGGTTTGTGTGCGCTGGGCTGGGACTGTGGAGCTGGGGCTGCTGCTCCGGGCTGGGTGCTCACGTTGCCCACCCTGCGAGCTGTGAACCCCGCGGTGCCGTTCCCCCAGCCTGCTCCATAAGGCAGCGCTCCCTGCCCAGGGGAGCCTATCAGCGGGATGGGGTGATCTTCATGTTGTGATCCCCCACCCCGATAAACAAATGTTTAAGAATTTCCATGAAGCAGAAGTGCTGCGCAAAGTCAGTGCCGTGTTCTGGTGCACCTCACGGTATTGTCAGAGGAAACATTTGTCCTTTAATAATCCCTGTGCTTCTACTAACAATTTCTCCATACTCTTAACAATTACAGACATCAGGCTTACTCCTTCCAATTAGTTAAAGGCAAGTAGCAATTCCAGTAGTTAATTTAAGGCGTTCATCTGTTAAATGTGGAGGGTTTACATAAGTACATTTTAGGCTGAAAAGAAAATTAAGGTAGTTTTGTTTTTGAAGTGAGGTTTTGGGGTGGGGTTTTTTGTTTGGTTTTGTTTGGGGTTTTTTATACTTCCCATGTGTTATCTTTACCAAAACACATTTGTTATGCTTTGTTATATGTAGCTGCCCTTTTGATCTGGATATACATCACGTTTCCTTGTATCCTAAGTATTATTTTAAAAGGCATCTGCTAGCTGCAGTTTGTCCTATTTTCCAGTTAATACCAGTGTCAGTATGGTTAGTTACACAATTTGATTTGATTTTTGCCTATGTTGTATTGTTCTTTTGTGAAGTTTGAGTATCAGATTAGTAAACACAGCACTTACTTTATCCAAATATTTGACCAAACCCTCTCATGTGTATTCTACCTGTAGTATACAATTTAAATTTCAATTAAAATGTTACCTAATACAATTTCATGAATTTTTACTGCTTGTCTATCTTGTCTATCTGCAACACACTTTTAAATTTTTTTTTCTACAAGACACAGCTTTACCAGGCGTCTTCTGAAAACTCTCAGGGTGGCATTTGGTCAATGTGTGACAGACAACAGACTTAGTAGCAAAGCAGTGAGCCTGCTGAGACACACACCTTGTGCTTTGTATTTACATGGACATAGGAATAACTTCCTGTATGAGAAATACTTTAAAGCTGACGTCATGTTTACATGTGGGAATGTGTAACTGGTAATTATCCATTCATAAGCGAGTCTCCAGGCTATGTCATGGTTTCCTTTTTTGACTCAACTATCATGGGGATAATGTCATTTAACCAGAGGCTGGGCTTCCATGCCAAGTAGTTCTTGCTCCTGAAGCAGAACTGTCCTGGCTGCCCAGCCATGAAGAGTGCTGTGTCTGATACACAAATGCTGTTTCTAAAACTGGCTGGTACTGCTTCTAGGGTGCACCTGATAAGGGGTGTATACCTTATGTGAATGTAGCTGAGAAACAATGAAAGCAGAGGCAAAAGTGTTAGAGTTGCTCTTCAGACTAAGGGGTGAAAGTGAAGGAACAGCATATTCAGTCTGTGTGCGGTGTGATAAAAGGAAATCAGTACCTATTTCACATGACATACCTTTAGAATATTTTGTAAAAAGGAGTTACTGCTAAAATGGATGGGCTCAAATTATTAAAATAAATGCAGACTAGCAGGAAAATTTTCTGGCAGGAAGGAAAGGCTATTCAAAGAAAGGCACAGAAAGTTCTAGTAGTTATCATGGTACTGGTGGCAGGCTTGATACAAATTCTGCACTAATCCCTAGAATAAACTAAGTCATCTTTCCCATCTCAATATTTACGATTCATGTTTGACCTGGTCATACTGTCATATATTATGTAACATGATGGAGGTTGGTCAGTCAAATAGTCACGATCTTGTTGAAATTGTTGGATGTGGTAGCTACCTTTTATTTAGGCTAAACAGATTAATGCTCCTTTGGCTAGCAATGGATGAAACACAGACAAATGGTTGTCCCAGGACTAACCTCCATGACCAGTGAGTTGGAGGTGTAACCCAGAGCAGTTTCATGTGACCTGTGTCTGAGTGGGACAGCAGCACAAACACCGTGGGAAGTGCTTTACACCAGGACGTGCTAGTCCTTCAGGATCCAAGTAAAAAAGATGCTCTGCCTCTGTAATATCACTTAAACTGCTGCTTATTAGAGCCAGCACTATGAGGAAAGAGAGGATAGCATAGATCATCTTACCCCCCTGTAGATGCTGGGAGCCCTCAGCTGTGCAGCTTCAGATGAGCGCAGCACACTCTGCAGACCCCATCAGTAGAAAAGGGTTTCCGATGTCAGTCATTATAGGACTTTCTTGCAAGAGAACAATTCTGTCCATCATTCTGCTGCCAAGCAGAAGGGGTGTTCACATGGGAACCTCTTGCTGCACTTGTAGATAAAGGCAAGGTCGCACAGGTGGTGGAATTGCTGGTACTGAGTGGGAGCTGCCTGAAAACCTCCCCCTGTGGCCAGGCGATGCGCACAGCACGACGCTGGGCTGAAGGCCAGGCTGTGCAGGCAGCACGGCACAGGCCTCCTCCCGTTGTGTAGGTCACCAACTCCTCCACGTACCTACAGGAGGCTCCTGTCCAGGAGCACAGCAGGAGTCCAGTGGAAGAGGTGGCCAGGAGACCTGACTGCCAGGGGAGAAATCTAAAATGCAGTCCAAAAAGAAGGTGTGTTTGGACAGGCAGTTTGGAAGGAAACCTGGACCTTGAGGGCAAAGTAGATGTTTTCTACTGATGCTCCATTCTGTGTTCAGAATTGGAGCAGAATTGGCTTATGGATTGTCAGTAGTGGAATGGTGTTAGAAAGAATCGATTTCTCCTCTTAAAAACTGACAACCTGAAAGATTCTTGATGGCTTGGATCACCAGGGGAGTGAGAACTCCAGTAATTTTTAAAACTTGTCTAATTATAACGTGATGCTTCTTCAGGAACACATTTTCTGTCAGTCTTCCAAGTCTCCATTTGATGAGCTTTTATTGACCTTTGTGATGCTAAGTCAAGATTTATCCAATAAATCCACTTAGATGCTAAAATGGTGGGATTCATATAGAATCACACAGAAAATGTCACAGCCAGCAATGTATTTATGACTTATTTTTATTAATTAATTTGTGTTGTAGCTTCTAAACTAACAATTTTTCATGTGTCTTCTCTGCTTCATTAAGTGTTTTAGATTTTTTGGAACTTTGGTTTGCTAAAAGTGCTGAATAAAATACCAATAGGCATAAACTGAATTATTTGATTATGTTTAGTAGTA
The DNA here is from genome assembly GCA_013401335.1 of Brachypteracias leptosomus. Classification (NCBI taxonomy): domain Eukaryota; kingdom Metazoa; phylum Chordata; class Aves; order Coraciiformes; family Brachypteraciidae; genus Brachypteracias; species Brachypteracias leptosomus. The sequence continues at coordinate 249,541 of VYZX01026990.1, forward strand.
TCCCCTGAATGGATGGAATATAAAGTTACTCACTCTGGAATTCTTTTGCATCTACATTAAAAAAACATATTGTTACTTTTAAACGCCCATTACAACTTTTCATTTGATCTTATGAAAGGCCTATTGTCTAAACTTTGTATAAAATCCCACATGCAATAGTTTCGAGCATACTCAAAGCATTATATTCTTTTGAAGCTATTGTGAAGGTCAAACCAAAATATTGTCTTTTTGAAACGCGCTGGTATGTCGGGAAGGTTGGAGCTGACAACAGGGATCGGCCGGCGCCGGCCAAGTAGTTTCTGAAGTTAAATGAAACAAAATTCTGTTCAGTGGAACATGTTGTTCCAAACCACTGGAGTCGTCAGCTGGCAAGGGACACGGTACTTCTCCCTGCAGCCAGCTCCGTGTGCTGCCAGCCCCCGGGCCCCCCGCGCCTCGGCCCCTGTCCCGGCCGGACGGGCAGCGGCCTCACCCCGCCGCGGAGGAACTTCCCTCTCGCTGGGCTCAGCCCCGGCCTCCCGCACCGACATTCTTGGTGCGTTGTGCAAGTTCCCAGCAGTGCCGAGCATTCTTGGGAAGATGGGGCGATAAGGGCAGGAAATGACGGAGAGTCACCTCAGCGCCTCCTGGCCCGAGGGGCCCGCCCACGGTCGCCGCCGGGTCCCGCCGGCCGCGCGGTCGGTGCCCGTCCGTTTCCCCGACGGGGGCGGATCTCCGCCGCCGGCCAGACTCCGCAGCGCGCCGCTGTGCCCGGGAAGGCGACGCCGGTCCCAGAGCAGGGGAGGTGGCGGCCGGAGCCGGGTGCCCAGGGCAGGGTCCGAGCGGAGCCGCCAGCGCCGCGCCCGCCCCGCCCATCTCCTCAGGGCCGCGCTCC
>VYZX01026991.1:0-19841 GCA_013401335.1 Brachypteracias leptosomus
AAACCTTAAACCACAACAAAGAAATTCTAGCATGAACTTAGTAAAGAAAACTAATATTTAAACACAGGATATCTGCCAAAGTCAGGGTATACGGATAGAGTTATAAAAATGAGTGATTCTCCAAAGCTAAGTTGCTGTTTTCCATGTAAATAATCTCACAATCCACCTCATATGTGCAAGTCCTGCTTTGGAGTGCAGTGTCTTAGCAAAGAGATTGATGACTTCAAGATTAGTTTGCGTGTGATTTTTCCAGGAAAAGAAACAACACTGCTGTAGTCTGCAGATCTAAGTCCAGCTCCTCATGTGCAGCAGACCAATGCCAGGTATATCAAAGACGAATAGTGGCATAGTTATTTGACTGCCATTTTGCACCTTTTCACTATAGAGGCTTCCAGTCTTTTAGAGTAAAATATCTCAGCTTTAGTACTTCAGCAGACTCTTTAGGGAACTATTTGGCTGATGAAGGTCACCAGAGTTTAACTTCTCTTTCCTTGTTTTTTACCTCTTTCCTCCTGCCCAGCTTAGTCTTTGTTACAGTTTGTGCAACAGAAAAATATTTAATTTCTCTTTATGTAATGTAAAGTTAGTTTAGTTCTGCATTCATTGACTTGAATATTTCCTTTAGGAGTAAGACAACTGTTACATCTGCTTCAGTTTTCCTAAAAGTATAAAATATTTGCCCTATTAGCATTGCTGATGTCCATGCAGAAACAGCTGCGTAAGAACTTTTCTGCTTCTTACCAGAGCTCACTAAATTCACTTGGAAGCTTTCATGGTGTATTTCAGAGAGAAAGACCAAATGAAAATATAAGGAACCTACACCCTCTGGTGCTAAATACCAACTGAAAACTTATGTTTGTAAAACGTGTCTAGCCATGCCTAATGGGCATGAGATATATAGTTTTAATGTAACTGTGGGACTGAGTAGCAGAAAGAAAGAGGGCTGCAGGGAAGGGCTGGGAGTAAGAGTGTGCCAAACACTTTCCCTCCCATTTCTGCCCCTGCCAAGAGGCAGACTGTGCAGCACTGGTTCTGAGACAGCAGCACTATCCCTCTCAAAGCCTGCAAGAAAAAAGGCTATTAGTGTGATCCCAGCTGGATGAGTCAATCTGCCTATCTAGGATATGCTGAGAGATTCATGCCTCATTTGTGTCAAGAGCTCTGAAGCAACTGATGCAGCCTGAAAAAAAAAGTAAAGATCTTAACAAATGGGAGTTAGAAAGACAGAATCTCGTCCTAAATAAATGTTGTTGCCTCACCTATTTGTTTTCCAACCCAAAGGAACAGAGATTTCAAAGCTGTGTTATTAGGATGTTATCTATAAGTTAGATCCTCTGAGGCACTTTCTGTACCAGCTGCTATCCTCTCTTTTCCAAAAAACAGATATTACCAATAAAAAAAATATTTATTTTGTTTGGGGCTTTCCCACAGACTATTTTTAAATAATGACTTTTGAAGAACTGTGCTGGTCATGTTTCAACTGCTCACAAGCTAAAGCCATGAGGATTCTTGTTTTAAGCTTTTTTCTTCTCAGTGCTCAAATACGAATGTCTGGACAAGTTTTGTGCTTAGTTGCCCAAGAGAAGAAGAGAATATGAATCCCACTGCCACCCCCTTACACTACTTTGCAGTTCATGGGCCACGTGAACACAGTCATTACATTATTATACTCTCAGTTCATGTCTAGTTGCAGGGAAAAATTAAGAATATTTGCATGGGTCAAAGGTTAGGTCTGGGCCGGACACTAGACAAATGACAGACACTCTCTATTAATACCTCTCCCTTCCTAGAAGGGGAAAAGAAAGGGAATAGGGGAGAGAGACTTATGGATTGGAAAATAAACCTAAAATTACTTTAATAAAATGATAACTATAGAATGAAATATGTACAAACATACACAAAATCAATATCAACCCCCCCACACTTCATGGTAATTATGTCACTGTCTCCACTGATGTTGTGGGCAGGCACTGGGAAAGTCCCAGACTGGACTCAGCACTAGGTGGGAACTAGATTCAGGGACTGGATTCAGGAATGGACGGACTGGGAGTGAAAACAGAACAGGATTCTCCTAGGATGCCGGCCGTTGAAGAAGAGAGCCTGACCCTTGTGATGCCTCAGTTTTATACTGCATATGAGGTACATGGAATGGAATATCTTGCTGATCAGTTTTGGGTCACCTGTCCTCTCTGCTCCTCTCCACAGGTGTAGCCTTTTACTTTCTGCACCCTCAATGTGGTATGCATGACTTAGCAGTGACCTTGGTCTGCACAGGAGCAAGTATAAGCATGAACATGTCTGCGTATCAACCAATAATATAAACATTGAAATTATGTCTTCTAGAAGCAGACACTGTTTACAAAAACATGCCATTAACTTCAGCAAATGCAGTTACTTAGAAGAGACTCAGCTGAAAAGTATAATCATTGAACAGAATTAGTTCTGTTCTAACTCAAACCAGGACATGTTTGATTCTAGCTCCTGAAGACAAGCACAAGGCAAGTAGGCTGTTTTCACTGGTTTCACAAGGCAGTGGGGATGATCCCTTACCACACAGGAAGCAACTGTCAGACATGGTGATGAAGCATTTGATAGTGGGTTGATTCATGTTTCTCCACTCCTCCTTCCCTCCACTATGTAGCTCCATATCAGGAGCTACAGCTCAGATGTGTGCTGCAGACTCACCATCCTTTCTCCACTCCATTTGGGAAACTGTAGCTAGCACAGGCTGGACAGTGAGCCTCCAGTAAGCAATGTGTCATACACAATATCTTAACACATAACATACTGTAGGCTTATTACTGATATGAAACCTAAAAATAACCGTACGTCTCAGAAGTGCAAGGACATGAGGTTTGCAATAAGCCTGGTCTTTGGGAGAGTATATAAGATGTTTTGTCACAATACAGTTGTCATATACCTTTGCCTCAAAGGTATTCCTGGAGATATCTCACATTGGTAGAGTAAACAACTCAGTTGTTTTTCCCATGGTCAGTAAAAGACTAGTATTAAAGGACTTCTGACTGCAGACTCTTTAGAATTTGACAGCTGGAATAAAGATTCTTTTGTCTAAAAATTTTAATGAAGTCTTGGCTGCTGCTGGTATATTTTTGATAACAAATGATTTTAACTTGAATTTGGAAGGAGATAGAGATAATAGGAACATAATCAGTCATTGATGGCATGTGATGTAAGACCCTGTAATAAAAAACATAAAGTTCCCATAGGACAGTAAATACAAAGATAGGGACAGTAATCCAAAATGTTACTAGTTGTTTGGGCTTTTTTAAGTTATGGAGCAGGAGATGGAAACACTGTCACATTCTGAACAACTTCAGGAATTTTGGAGAAGAGTAATTGCTTTAATTTAATATTTAAGTTGACCTTTCCTATGGGCTACAGAGTTTTTACACAGGAGATAGCACAAGTCTGTCAAAAGCTACAGGTCACAAGAAAATATTTTGTTAAGAGCAACTCAGTGTCTACAAGATTAATAAATCAGAAGTTAAAAAACAGCTGTACCACTGAGTATTGTTGACTTGTAAACTGACTTGACAGACCTGGCTAATCTGCTTGCAATGTATCTTTATTCCAATTCTAGAACTGGAAGTTACATCTATATTTTCTGAGATGTGATTTCATACTAGTGTTTTATGTGTATTATTTTATATTTACTTGAGGTAAAACGTATGTTCATTTTCAATGAAATACTACCCCTAAAGAGCACTGTGTCATGTAATTGTTGGTAAGTAAGGAATATACTGTTGGAATTTGGTCTACATGAATAGATTGTATTTCCTTCTATAATTGCAGTAACTGTTTTAATGTTGTTTAACATTATGGATGATATCCCCATGGCATCACATTTGATAGCAATGCTCTCACTCTTTTAAGAGGATCTTTGGTTTCAGTTCACTCTTTAATGGGTCACCAATTCTAGGTACCATTTACCCATGTGATATTGTTATTTGTTTCATTTCTTTGTAACTGTATTACTACCTAGTAGCATAGACACTGATTAAAACTCATTTTGTTAGAGGGTGTGCAAATCAAGAGCAAAACCCTGATATCTACTCAAAACATCTTAAATAACTTAGATAACAATCTAAGAACTCAGTCTTGATTTGGAAATGATGGAATATCCCATTATGCTTCAGAAGAAGACAGAAAAGCAAGGGGAAAAATCCAATGTAGATCAAACTTCATACTTCTGGCCAGCACCATTCTGTTAGTTTTTCCTGTTGGACTAGAAAAATAATTTGTTGGACATGGGTATTGTCTAGGTTCTGTCACTGCCATCTTTTTTTCTGCTTGAAATTTTTCTGATCTGAAACCCAGTTTCTGTTGTCTTTTACAGTGGAAAAAGAGAGGAAAAGGGCCTCAGACTCTGGATTTCAAACAAACTGCACTGAAGAAGCTTGTTTTGGAAAACTGATAATATGCTTGTACACACTGGTTCTGAGGCCTGTGCTCATACCGTAAACAGAGGAGAAGATAAGATTCAGTAACCTGTAAATTAACATATTACCTTGATATTTGCAAGCCATTAACCAGCACGGTTGTATAGCTGTCCAAGTATATATTTGAGTGTTTGACTTATCTCATGTTTTTACTAGTTTCTTTAGTTTTGGAAGAAACCGGCTTTTGGTTTGCCTTAAAAACCAAAGTTTAGATGAGCATTACATCAAATGGTTTCCAAGCCTTTGGGAAATGGCCAATGCATATGGACATATGAAACAGCACAGCCAAAGAATGAGAGATAAAATGTCTACTGGGAAAGTCAGCTTAAATGTTAGTAATTTTATTTCATATTTTATTTTTCTCACTAAACAAAACTGTTATACATGCCACATGTCTGAAGAGTAGGGATTTGAGTTAGGACTGTCTGGATTTGATAATTAATTCTGATACATGATTGGTTTGCATTATTCTCTGTTGTCTTTACATCTCTCACTGCAAGCTGATGTATGCCATAACCAGTCATCTTAATATATGGTGTGTGATTCAGAGAGATAGTTGTATCTACATTTTACAGCTGGAGCATTGAGACATAGAATAGAATTGTTCAACGACAAATATTTAAGCCACAAAGTCAAATAAATGCATATAGAAATGGTTTCTATATACAAATTCCAGAGATATAGCTGATGGAAAAGATTTTTTAAATTTTGAAGTGGGAGGATGTGGAACAAATTAAATTCTGGAGCATGTTTGTGATGATGTTGGCTTTAGGGTGTGGTACAATATTTCTGGCTCCCTCTCTGATTTTTAGCAAGCTGGCTGACTGCCCACAGCATATAGTAATACCAAAATATGCATTGTACTTCAAGGATGTGCATCACAATAGTACCTTGGCAGGCTTATTTCTATATTGTGAAGACAGTAAACATGATTTATTTTCACAACGGAATTCAGAAGCTCCAATGATATCCAGCTGTGGTGTATCCTTTCCTGATGCTGATATCTGCAATATACTACAACTGTGATACTACAACAGGTTGGGTATCTTTGATCTTCAGTTACTCACTGTAAATTAGAGTGAGTACTGATCCATAGCATGATGCAGCTTAGCCAGAGGTCATAGTGAAACTTTAAACTAATTGAATAAACTGTGTAGCTCCAACGTGTCACACACTTGTTTGTGTTGTAAAATACAATCTTAGCTTTCCAGCCACTGTAGAAGTGAATGAAAAAAGTAATAACAGAACCAGTGTCAGAATCCGCATTAAGCAACTGTTGTCCATGTAAGACTTGAATTATAATACAGGACCTACTCTGATGCCCTTTCCTCTATCCTGTCTTACTGTTTGATATATATTTATGGGGCCCACGTTGGTATTGACAAAGAAATAGAGATAATGTATGTAACCCTTGAACAATGTTGGAGAAAGTTGAGAGATATTAAGTTTGTGGAGAGGAGAATCAAGACTAAAACACTTTGGGACAAGTTGTCCTATTTAGTCACTGAAAATACCAGCAGCAGCTAAGGGATGGCCACTTAAAAAGAGGAATAACTATCTTCAGAAACACCTCTACCTGCTGTGCGTTCCTGTTCATTCTGAATTTGGCTTTCAGGAATCAGTCAAAGATTTAAGTGGTAACTGTATTTGAAACACATTGAAGATACTTTTGTTGTTTATTTAACGTATCAGTACTCTTTAGAGGTTTCAATAGCAGCTAACACAGGGAATGAGCTGTTGGGCCAGAGACTCTACCCAAGAATGTAGACAGGCCTTGCTTAAAGGATTATAAAGAGGATTAACAGAAATTACCACAAATGGATTTCAGTGTTATACAGAAGTAGAGGCACAGCATGAAGGGTGACAATAAAGATAAGTTTGTTAGTGTAAGATAGTAGTCTTGAAGGGTATTCACAAATATTTACTTTTATCAAGTGATACTTTTTTACCTATACTCCATAGTCTGTGACAAGAAAAGAGCTACATTAGTCTCACTCTAAGTCACCCTTCACAGGAATGTTCTCTTTATTATCTACAGAGGGAACCTACCTGGACTTCCAAACTACCAATGCTAAATGTTAATTCACTACAGTGTTCTGTATGTTCTTTTTAAAGTATGTCGATTTCTAGCTTGTTTTTTTTCCCCTATTTTTTCTCAAAGTGCCAGGTGACCTTACAGAGATGAAAAGACAGTTTTTCATCCCTGACACACTTGAATACTTCATTCAGAATTGGTTGATGTTGCTGATTTCCTATTGCAGTTTGTTACTATCACTGGTAGACTGAAAAATTTTCTCTTTTCATTGAATGAATTATATTTGGCCATAGACGCCTCTGAAGTTTCAACTGTCTGCATTACTGCATGGAACAGTGATAATATGAGCTCAATATAGTCTGAACAGGTCAACTGTTTGGACTAAGATTCATGTAGAGGAACCGATATATGTGATTGTATTACCATTTTTGTGATTTAGGTAAATCTTTTGTACTTTAGCATTCATAATTGTTACTGATCTGTTTGTATAAACATGTTTCTTATTAGTTACTCTTAAAATATTTTGTTGAAACAATGCAAAGAAAAATTATGATCCTCAGCAGAGGTAAAGGATAGCATGATTCAGGGATAAAAGCTTCATTCTTTTCAAATTCCTTTTCACTACTGCACAGACCATTGCATTACAGAGATTATGAGGATAGATGTAACTACCTTCATTAGAGGTCAAGAAAAGAGCTTACTTTTTTTAATTCTTGGATGCTACTGTCCCTTCAGTCTTTCAACTTTGAAGAGCCACAGTTATCAATATCATATGGATCTCAAATAAGCCTCTGCCATAAAGGATGTAGTGTATGCACACATAATACTTTCCAGTAAACATTTTACTACACTGCACCTAACAATGCTGAAATGTATTAACAGCACCCAATCTGTCAAAAACCAGACTACAATGAACTTGTGTGGAAAAATAACCATGGAAGGCTACTGCTTGTTCATGCTGTTCTTGCTTTAGGCAACTATGGCTTCTGTAAAGATATACCTCAGTTTATTTTTGCTAAGAAAAGTATGAATGCTATATGTTGGCTCATCCTCACCATGTGAACTGATATTCTGCACAAGATTTCTCTTCATAGGTTCTTAAAAGCAGTTAAAACATTCACCTTCTGTGATCAACAGTGGTCAGATGGAAGAAAGTAAGTCTGTTTGAAATAATAAAATTGAGATACATTGATGAATTACGTTGTACAGGAACCCTGTGGCAAGACTAATATCATGTGCTTTTATCTCGTTGTTGGACCTATATATGGATGATTCAGGTGAATGATAGTAAATGATACTTGGGCAGCTGCAGCTGTGATATAAGGAACTATGCAGTGGTGAGTTTGGTGCCATATTACAGTTGCAGAGGCACTTTTGCACCATTCAGTCCTACAAAGAGGGGAGAAATGGCTACAGCTCTGGTTAGTGTAAAGATTGTAATACAAATGCTAGCAAGTACACTTTGAGTGAATATAAACTAAGTATAAAACTTGTAGAAACAGAGTTTGAAACTAGAAGAGGGACAACATTACAGAGCTTTTCAGATACCCGAGTTAGAGAATGAATAACAGATACCACTGTGCCATCATGTCACTGTGACCTACTGAACATTTTGGGAGCAGAATTGAAATCAATCCAAGCCCAAGATACATCAGACAGTGTTGGGAGGGTGGATTTGAGACATTACAAAGTAAATTCTCAGATTTACAAACTATTAATTCCATGCTTTCCTTTCACCTCACTCTTCATCCTCCACTCGTCTCTAATACTTTTGATGTAACAGCGTACAGTTCTGGAGCATCTCAAGTTGCTGAAGAGTTGCAGGAAAGACTCACAGCTACAGTAATGGCAACAGCTATAGCAGCAACACTTGTTCCAGGAACAGCAGCCCCAGCAGACACATGCCAGATATCCACAGTTGCAGATCCACTGCTGATCTGTGTAGTATGCTGGTTCATTTACTTAGCATGTGTTGGGAAGCACTTGAACAGATGCAAAAAAAATCATAACTTAGTTAAGTGTTCCCTTCTCATTTTCAGCCTTTTCCTGTCTTATGCAGTATATGTTTTCATTAATCTGTAAATACTATGCCACTGAGCTTCTGCAAAATCACAGTCCACTCATGCTCAGCCAATTTTATCTGGCTAATATAAGTTTGGAAAAGTTTGTACTACATTTTTAAAACATAGAAAGAAAAGATGCTAAGAGAGTACTACAGGTGCAAAGGCCAGGAGAAAAAAGCTAGGAAATATAAGAAAAAAGGCTCTGCCTCTGTGACTAAAATGTATACAAAAAAGAGGCTGAATCATTACTTCTCATGTTCATTTTTCTCTAATTACTGTACTTTTTCTATGCCTATTGGCAACCAACTTTTCTCAAACCCAGCGTGATAGTCAGCTTGATTTGTCCTCTTATGTTAACTACCTGGCTGGAGGGAAAACATTTAAACTCATGAGCAAATCTCACTATTTTCAGTTCCTCTGTTCATCACCAGAGGGTCTCCCTTTCCCAGAAAAGGAAAGATTGGAAAAGCTGTGGGGCTTGGAGTATACAGAATACATTGAGATCTTTAGAGAGTTTTGTTGCCAGACTCTAACAGAAGACAACTAACTGAAGGTGGGCTAACTGCTATGCTTAAAGGCTCACAACACTCTTGGTCTGAAATTCATATGAACCTGAAAGTATAAGATTCAGATGGGTCAACCTTTGCTGCTGGATAACTTTTTAAGCACAATGATGATTGCTGATTAAAATGATGAATCAAAATTCTAAACTTTTTAGAATTATGTCATGTTTCTTATTTTAAATGGATTTGAATGGAGGTGAAAGATCTAGGGAAGGATTTGTTGCCAAATACTCTCCAAAATGGATTCTCTTAAGACTAATAGTGTGAGGGTTGAAATAACTCATTCAACCAAGCACCCATTTCCATATTCACAGTGTGTGGTACTTTGTTTGGCTTTTTTTTTATATGAAGCTCAAACTGGAGTGAATGTTATGAGCCCACCAAGACAATTGATTCTTAAAATACAAGTTTTATTAAGTTTTACTGCTATGGCTTTAAGAAGTTGTAATGCATAGATAAGAAGATGTGCTATTAAAAAGAAAAAATATAATGAAGAAAGGTAATGAAGAAACCTTGAGAAAAAAAAAGTGAAGAAAAGATTTATTGTCCATAGGTACTGATTTAAGCCCATCCAGCTGCCAACAAAGCAACCACACAGCTGCTCACTCACTCCTACCCACCTCCAGTGGGATGGGGAGGAGAAAGTAAAACAAAAGGCTCAAGTGACAAGACAAAGGACAGGGAGGAGTCACTCACCAACTATGGTAAGGGGCAAGACAAAGAATCAACTTGGGGAAAACAAAATCAAATTAATTTAAACAAAACCACCACAAATTTACCAATTTAATCAGAATAGGACAGTGATAACTACAATTGGACCTTAAATACACCTTCTCCCAACCCCTTCCTTCTTCCTGGGCCCAGCTCTGCTACCTCCTCCCCACAGCTGTGCAGGGGTGCAGGGAATGGGGTTGCAGTCAGTCCCAGTCCATTCCATGCTGTCTCTGCTGCTCCTTCCTCCTCAGAGGTAAAACTTCCCATGGTCCTCCACTCCTGCGACATGGTGTCCTTCCCACAGAGACAGTCCTCCATGAACCTTTCCTTCTAGCCTGGGTCCCCTCCATAGGCTGTAATCCTCTCAGTGATGGACTGCTCCAGCACAGACTTCTTCTCTAGTGTGGGGTCCTCCATGGGTTGCAGATAGGATTCTGCCCCACCATTGATCTCTGAGGGCTGCAAGGGCTCAGCCTGCCATCTCACCATAGGCTGAAGGTGACTGGCTGCTTCAAAGTGCTTCCTCTCCTCCTTCCTCACTGACCTGGGTGTGCCCATGATTGTCTTTCACACACCCCGCTCCTCTCCCCAACAAAAGAACTCCCAAAATAAAGGAACCTACCCAGCAAGTTTTTCACTCTAAAATATGTTATCACAACAGCGCTGATTGGTTCATCCTTGGCAAGAGGCAGGTGTGACTTGGAAACAGGGGAGCATCTTGAAGCTTCTTACAGGAGCCACACCAGCAGTCTCTTCCCCTGCCAGGTACAAACCCAGCACACCATGCTACTTTGAGATATCCTACCAACTTACCAACTTGTCATTAGGAGTGACTCTGTAGTGGATAGATAAACACAAAAGTGGATATTCAGAAGGTGCATAAACAGAAGTGCAAAGCCTTTTATTCTTCTGGGATGAGGAGTGGAATAAAAGGAAAGATCTAACAGAAGGAGCAGACAAGTATTTCTAAGAAGTTTCCATGGCATACCAGCCATGATGGAGGGTGGAACAGAGTGCACCAGCCGGGAAAGGTCTTAGGTGTTTGTGATGCAGCTAAGGAAGAACTTGAGTAGCAAGTATAGTCTTGATTTTCACTGCTTTATTTTTGTTCTTTCTTCAGTACCTCTTGTCATTTTATAAATAAATATTAAATACTTGGTAAAAGATGTAATAAATATTTTTTTTTTATCTTTACATTTTGTAATAGTTAATCTGGCTTTAAGCAATTTGACTATCACTCTACTCTCTATGAAAATCTAGAAATATGGTCACCCTTCTTGTTCTGAGAGTTTTTGCATGCCTCTCACAGCTAAGGAGTCTTCAGGAGTTTGAAGGCTGGGCTTCCACTAAACTTCAAGATTCTATAGTGAAGTAGTACCATAAGTTTGTGAAGAAAGTATCTGGCAGCAAGTACTGGCCCATATCTTTTTTGGAAAGCATTGGGGTTTTGCCAGTGCAAGGGATTTTCAAGTGGTTTTTTTTTTTTGGTCAAGTTTTGGAACTTTTTTCTATGAAAAAAGTATTCTGCTTATTTTTGCTTTGATTTTGAAATGATGTGGAAGCAAGTCTTTAAAATGTGACTTTTAAAAAATGAGTTTACTTGAGTGTTTTAAGGAATTGTGTTTCTACTCTATAACTTCCTGTTTTCTTTTTCCTTATAATTTATAAAAATCCATTCTTAGATGCCTCAAACATCTTCCCAGGAAAAATTCTAAAATATGTACTTGATAGTTTGTAATCCTACTGATTCAGATATATAAAATATTTCTGCACACCTTTTAGTATCATTTTTGCTTTTCCTTTCAGTGGCAATTACAGTAATTGCTGTTAATATTTTAATCCCAGAAAATACAGTTAAAACAATTCTCAGACACAGGGAAAGTATGCCATTAAATTCTGAGGGGCATCTAGGCTGACCAAATTTTAATTGAATCTGAATATCAGGTTAGAAGAGCTTAGGTAGAATGACACCTTTAATTAGTGCCATTTGTGTCTAAGAAATCAAATTCATATTTTGTCTGATGCTCGGGGTACTGTGTTCCCACATCTTTGTTTAATTTCTGTCTTTTTCAGGAATTGTCCATTTCTGGAGAAGTCTGCCTTCTGGTAAAAATAATCTATATGTTTAAAATTTTAGTAACACTAGTGATATTTTCTTTGGATTATATGAAACAGATTCATAGCTGTCTCAGTACAGGCTTTTTAGTTGCTTTCCTGTCACAGTAGCATGACTTTTTTTGGCCCTAGTTCTGTTCAGATCATCTTTTCACAGTGCCTCCATCCAAGCTATGAAATCAGTTACAAACTGCCCTTTTTTAAGGTTTTTGTGTATACGCCTCTTAAACTCTGGATGCACTCAGTTCACTACTTCCAAAGCATGGTAACTGCCCTACCTTGTACTTACTCTTTGGAACCCATATTAAGTTATAGCATTACATTTTCTTTGGAGCCAGTATAGTTGGAGTGCTTTTGGGCAGGTTAAAGACTTACGAATTCCCCACACAAACTTTCATATCAAATAGAAATTTTAGGTGTCAATTTTAGGTTTGGTCAAATGTTGTCCACACATACTGGAAAATATTGATGTTGAATAATTTTTTAAAAATATATATTTTTGGAAAAAAACAAGGAGCATAAAGACAAGAAATAAAGAGTAATTCTTAGAGATATTTGATTAAGCTTTAATGAAAACAGGCTTGAAATTGATATTCCTCTGGAAAGCTTTGAGCAAAATGCTTTCTTCTTGGATAATGAGTTACCTATATTGGTGCTGTCAGGAACAGAGATGACAAAAATCTATGGTCTTTGACTAGAAAGAACCTTACTCTTAAGCCTTGGCAGTTTCTCTAAATTAGTGTCTGAATCATACCCATAACTGGTTTTAATTTAAGGTTAGGTTTTATAAATTATAAATTGAAACTCTTTCACAAAAGCTCCCATGAACTGTAGAGATTCAAAGGAACAAGCCTGTCTTAGAGCTTAGTCTGTATAACTGACACTAACATCTCAGACTTCAATAACGGTCATTTGAACCTCTAACTCTGCTGAAATACATAATGTCACAGTACTGATGAATCTGGGTATATATCTTCTTAATATTTAATTGCATATGAAGTACATATACCATAAGATCTGAGATCCACATCATCAGTTAATACCATTAATATTGTTGTGTGTTTGTATTTCAAAAATGCCAGAAGTATTTTAAGTGTGAAGTGTGTGTGTGTGTATCCTTACTTTAAGTGAGAAAGTGACAGAGGATCAGTAATTACTATAAGAAAGGGAGAAGCAAATTTGATCAACTCTGCTTACCTAAGAACATCAGTCTTTAAGGGAAATTACTTTTAATTATTTCTTATACTTCTCAAATGATCACGTTTACCTACTAAGTCAGCACGATAAGGGTATCAGATTTAGGCAGGCACTTTTATTGCTTTTAAACTTACTCTGTCTTTCCATCTATGTGTTTCAGTCTTACTACCTTTGTTACCTGCATCACCTTTCACTGAGGAGGTGATCATTTATGAAGACTTATTTTTCATAACATTGTAGAAAATACAATGATAGTTTAATATTTGCCATGATAAATTTACTTTGTATGACATTTCTGATGACTTAAAATTATTCTTGAAGGTTGTAAGAAAACTTAGAATAAAAGGTACATTATGTGACTATTAGATATGCTGGTTACACTTGAGGTTGGCAACGGTTCTGAGTGTTTCCCCACAGCTTCTGGAACTCCAGATAGAAAGGAATGTTTGTGAGCAGTTTTGGCTGGCTGTTCTCTTTCACATACAGACCTTCCTTTAGAGCTTCATACCTGCTTCACTTGCAGACTGGATGTTGCAATGCATGTTGTGTTGCATATACTTTATACTATCTGAATAAAAGAGTAAATTATTGAGAATGACTGATTTAGGAAGGAGATCTTCTTTACATCTATGTTCTGGACTCTAGCTTCTATCAGGATGAAACTGATGCATTGATTGTGACACACAAACTATTTCAGTACTAAACTGCCTGAGTCATAAATACACACACGATCTGAAGGATAACAAAAGAGTATATAAGAAATGAAATTATGAAGGAAGATAATACCAACACAGCACTAGAACAAAGAGATGAAGTACTATGTGCCAAGAGACATTCTGAGGAATAAAAAATTGAGAGATATTCAGAGAAAGACATTCACAGTCAAAGATATTCAAAGACAATCAGAAGATGAGAAGAATGCTTGAGTACATCCTACTTACTAAGTATTCTTCATATTCTGTCTTGAACACAGAATATGTAAGTCAGCATATCCTGCCTATAATCATCCTGTGGTTCAGAGAGAAGTCCTAGAAAAAAAAGGTGATCTACACATACTAATGAGTAAATACATGCTGCATTGAGAACCTTGCAGGACAATAGGCCTTCAGGAAGCAGTCTAAGCGATGGAGTAGATCACATGTTAATAAATGTCTACAATGACATGCAGATGCAAAAAAATACTGCAATTACAAAAAAGATCAGAACCTGAAAGGTATCTGAACTGACCTGTAGCACCTACTTTGCTCTGAAAAACCTTGACAATGATTGTGTATCAAGTTTGGGGTACTGACATCTAGATAAGGCTCAGTTCAGTTGGAGTGGGTCTGGTAAAGCTTAAGAGCCAAGATAGGACCCAAGAAAGTATGACATGAGGCAGAAATTAAAAATCAAGGCTTGTCAACCTAGTGTGCTGCTAATTCTCCAATTACGCAGGCCAATGCCAAATTCAGCAACATCCCCTTAAGCATACCTTCAACTTTTTTCTCTTCCTCCATCACCACAAGAGCCAAAGGGCAACACACCACCAAGAGAGAGCTCAGCAAGCTGCAACCAGTCCCAACAGAAACTCTCTTCACACTGATGAGTTCTTGGTTGATACAGTTCTAGCCTCACCCATCACCCCAGGTAGGATCACCTGGGGGAAGGCAGGGCCTCACACAGGTGGGCCAGATTCTGTCTCTGAAGCCTGAAACCACTTGAGGAAACAAAACATCCTGCTGGGTTTTGACTCATATATAAGTTAACTCCAACTTGGGGCCCACAGCCCAGACCCCAGAACTTCACCTAGGGAAGAAAAAGCTGAAAGGGGACATGATTAAAATCTTGCAACACTTGCAGAGAAGGGAAACCACTGTTCTACAGTGGATAGGTTATAAGCTAAATTTCAGGAAAATGGCTTAGACATTAGAAAACTCTTTCTAACATTGAGGTTAGCCAAGCACTGGAACAGATTCCCTGGGGAGATTGTGAAATATACAACTGGAAAATTTCAAAAGAATAAAAAACTACCACTGACAGGCAGAAGCAGCTGAAGTCTTCTCCAGCTTTAATATTTCTGTGATGCTACGGTTAACATTCTTTGTATCTCACAGATCCCAGGTAGACTATGAAAAATTCTACCATGGAAGATGAAATGAGTAGACATTTAGTTCTGTATTGGTTATTTAAATGGGATATATGAAGATACTTCTAAATTCTAAAACTGCTTCCCTTTTGACATAAAACATTTTAAGTATAACAAGTCCTTCTTATAAATGCCTTGCCTTCTCCCTGTTTTTTTCATAAATACTAAGCTCACTGCAATTTGTATCTTGGAGCTCAGCTTGAACTTGTGTAAATGCATCTAAATAATGATAAGTAATAAATCCAAAATGTTCTACACAGTTGCATTCTATATCTATCATTAGTACATTGAAAAAACAGACAGTGAAATTCTGAATTTTTTTATTTTGCAATTTCTTACTATTTTAAAATTTCTACTGATATCACTAGGTATGTGCCATGTACAAATATGAAACAGTATTTGAAACATACTTTTGGCAAATATTTTATGTACAGACTAAAAAGATTCAAAGACAAGCAATTCAAATAAGCCAAAGTTCTAAAGCTTTCACTATGCAACAATTAAGGAGCAAGTTATAAGTAGCTGAGGTTTATTTTGGTTCAAATGGTCACATCTATTTTCAGTCCACTCTCGCCATAATATACTTCACTTATTTTGACATAGTCTTATGAAACAATAAAAGTGATGATGTGTTGAAGCAGAAACTATAAGGTGAGAAAATAAAATCTGTTTTCTAAATTTATGTGACCTTTTGGGCTAAGATTTGTGTTATAATTGGCTATCCAAATACTATAATCAAAACCTTATTTCTGATTTCAAAGAAAGCCAACAGGGTGGGTTGGAAATAATGCAAGTACACTCCAAGAGGTTGTATTAGATCAAATGTTAAATGAGAAGCTTAACTGTGAATAAGTTTCTGTGTTTTTTTTACAGGAATATGAGAAAATGTTAAAGACAAAAACATTTTTACCCCAAATTAAAAATCTTTCCTACCAAAGAACAGCCTTTAAAAAAGAAACATCAGAACAACTTAAAGTGTTGTATGAGTATTTTTAGCAGTTCACACTAGTGGAAGCATTAGATGAAACATGAACAGTTTTAGACATGGTCACTGGCCTCATAGACCTCTCTCTTTGAGGTGTGATTCTCATAGTAATCTGTACTACTGTTTTAGCTTTACTTAAAAACTCATTACATAATGATAACTTCAATGGCATCAAATGTGTAATAAATATCTGCTGCCTTTGCAGGATGACTCAATTTTTTTTTTAGCACAGACAGCAATGCTCTGAAGATAGTGCACATCAGCTAGAAGAGAACATGACAGCTACAGCCCCCAAATTAACACCATCTCTGTGACAGGGAAAAACTTAAACTAAGGCACACCTTCCCATTTATATACAGAACTAACTCCATGGATTCTGAGACTTCTCAGAAACAAACTTTCATTTGCTGTTTACAGCTTTCCTCTATGTTAAAACCTCTTCATTTTTACAGCCTTCAAAAATGGTTACCTAAATACCTTGCAGTACAGCGGAAAGCTTTGCCTTTCTTATGAATGCACACACATAATACATACAAAATGTACGTATGTACATAAAAACGTAGTGCTGTTCTTTCAATTTATGCAAGATCACCCCACAATAAAGCATTTAAGCAGAGGACTTACATTTGCTTCTATACCACATTTATTCATGACCTGTAAGACAAATTTCCAGGGCAAGCATATACAAAGATCACTCTAAAGAGAGAGGTTACCTCAAAATAACATCACCCTCTCCCAGATTCCCTATTTAGATCTTCTTACTGCATCCACCTCCATTGCAGTATGGACCAGACAAGACAGCAGTGAAAAGGAATACTATCTTAGCTGTCAACAGAGAATGTCATTAATGTCACCGCTACCCCAAAGATGAAGAAAAAGAGGAGTTACAAGGCTAAAGTTTATGTTGAAAGACAGCAGCTGATGGAAAGCTAAATGGAAAAACCCAGCTACTCCCATCATTTTATAAGTTTATGGTTTTTTATTACAATGGAGATTCCTCAAGATCTAGGGAACTGCATCAGATTTTGATTTTCAAAACGTATGATAGTTTGTGTAAAACATGCCTAGATGTAAAGCACCAGTAAAGAGATTATATGGAATGATGTTGCCTGGTTCCACTGTCTCTTTCAAGTGGTAGAGAAAATACCTTAGATCTTGAATCACCCACTGGCAGCTGCTACTCTTTGCATCTTCTGTTTCTTCTTGCCTGAAGCCCTGCAGGAACTAGCGCTGTAGCTAGTTTCTGCTATGAATTGGGACTTTCTCAAAAGACAGATGGGACTACAAGCCAGCTATAGCTTTTGATCTTGTTTTCTTCAAAAAGCCAGATATTGTATATATGACTTTCAAGTAGCAGGAGTACTTTCATAATGATCCATGTTACACAGCTTAGTAACTTCAGATCTATTTGATTTTACACATTCTGTACATCAATAACCATTCCTATAGTTTTTGATGATAAGGACCTCTTAAATTGTCTGCGCCTATAGAAAGGTATAAATCATTGATTTCACAGCATTTTCTACTCACTTTACCTCAGCATAAAATACATCAACAGTTTGAAGTAATGGAGAATTTTAACATCATTGTGAGTAGCACAGTTTACATCAATATACCCATTGTTCAGACTCTTGACATCCCTAAATGAAAAGGTAGTGTCAGCACAAGGCTAGTTTGAAAAAACCCCAACCTCTGTAGCTTTTCTGAAGAGGGTTTCCATGAAGGCCATATTTTGGGAGAATAAGAATTTTTATTACATAATTATTCATAAGGAACTGGAAGAATTTTGTGTCACATTTACATAAAACCCAAAAATGGTTAAAGATGAGGCTCAAAAAGTTATCACTCTTCAACCTTAGCATGCCACTGATGCTGTCAGCTATTCCTCCAAAGACTTGCTCACTACAATAGATTTCTGAACTTTTTTAGCACTCTGCAAGAAAGGTTTTTTAAAAAGTGATTTCTCTGGGTTTTCAAATACTTTTTACTGAATAACCAACACACAACAAATGTGAATTTTTATATGGTGCTTGTGCAACTATTTTTTACTGTAGAGGCTGGATTTTCAGTCAGAAGTTTGAAGCACAAATATTCTTTGGATACAACTAATCTCATACCTCCATGCATGTAGACTTTTTGGTGAGTAGAGAATCTGAGAATGATTTAAACAAGAACAGGAATCATACCCTGGTGCTATCTGTTCTATGATGTTCTGCACCAACACCAACATTCATGTCAGTTCTACAACATATAGAAGGTGTACAGGGATTTCTCAAGTGGCAATAAGCTAGCTCACTTTCTGAAAATCCCTTTGCCAAGCTTAGTGATGCAGCATAGTTTTATCCCTGCTCCAGAAGTAAATTTAACAGGTAAGTAATTTTCACTGCCTTAGCTGCACTATGTGCATAAATGAAGTGACATCAGGAATCTGGTACTTCTGCGCCAATGATCAATGAAATATTCTGATAAGGTAAAAAGGAAGATGTTTACTATTTTCAGAACTTTGGGAAATCATGTTAATGTCAGTGGAACTCCAACAGCCAAACAATGGTAATCACAAATTAAAATGAAAACTAGAAGTTAAGAGTTTTTTGCTTAGGAAAATAAATCCAGCAACTTCAGTTAATGGTAGGCTGTTTACTAAGAAGCAACATTTTTAGTCCTTTTCAGTAGGCACATAAACTTAAGTATAAAATTTAAAATGTTATCTTTGTCTTTGTCTGGTGCTTCTACAAAATCTGAAAGCAGCTTGAAAAATGTTTGAGATCAACTTGAAAACAACGATGCCATTGCTTACATCAGACTGTTGCCATTCCCCTAAAACAGCAGATTACACAAATGTTAGCTTGTACCCTGTATGAAACATGAGAATCTGTATTTTTAGTAGAGTTCTGGCAGAGGCTAGTGTTATGTAAGATCTAAGCCAAAGATTGCTTGTCTTATAGAACTGAAGTTCTGCGTTCAAATTTTAGCTGATAAAATGAAGTTAGCTTGAAATAGAGGACTAGTACGCTATAATTTTTTTAGGATTTGAGCTTTCATTTAACATGTACCTTATTTTGTGTGTTTCTCAACCTTGAGATATGATGAAAACTGTCCAAAACATACAACACCCATTAGCACAACTTAAATTTGTGCTTTGCTCCTATGTAACTGTTGGCTGAAAGTAAAGTAATCTATCTTCCTATTTAGTGTAAAATCCCTTGTCATCTGCTGACTGACTGGTGTAAATCATTAACTTCTGGGGCTCATAATATTCTATTTATTTATACAGAATCAAAAGACTTAGAATTTGTTTTGGTTTTTACTTACAACACTTTGTGTACAGTCAATGTCTACTGTAGTTTCCAGATTCTACAGCTGTTTAATCAAGAAACAATTGATTATTCTTTCAGTAAACTTCCAAGTAGAAAGTATATGGCAAATCTGGCTGGAATTCTTTCAGAAATAAAGACTTACTTACTTACCTTTTTGTCCCTTTCTCCCTCCCCTTCCCTTTCCCCTTCCACTTGCCCCTCTCCCTCTCCCTTCACTTTATCCATCCATCCTTCCTTCCTACCTTCCTTCCTCCCCCTTACTTTCCT